>NW_006499436.1:5220511-5240648 GCF_000471905.2 Amborella trichopoda
GAGAGAGAGAGAGACCCCATTGTGGGTTTATTTATTTTTCTTCTTGCTTGTGGGCCAAGCTAGACTACTCGGATCCGCACGATTTTTTCTTTCTTCTTGTGATTCCCTTCTCATTTTTATTTCTCTCTCTAAAACGTGGTTAATTTTTGCCGGTGTTTGTCGGTAAATTTTATATTGCGTCAGGTGGTATCAGAGCAAAGTTTCCAATTGATAACAAAGAAAATGCCAGAAGCACCTGTATTGGCTTTACCAGACTTTGATCAAATTTTTGAAGTTGATTGTGATGCATCGGGAGTTGGTATTGGTGCTGTATTAAGTCAGGAAGGAAAACCGGTGGCATTCTATAGTGAATAGCTCAATAGGTTTAAGGTTAACTATTCTACTTATGATGTTGAGTTTTATGCCTTTGTACAAGCACTGAGGAATTGGAGACATTATTTGGTGCAGAGAGTTTATTCTTTTCTCGGATCACGAAGCTCTTAAATACATCAATGGTCAGCACAAACTCAATAGAAGGCATGCTAAATGGGTGTCTTACTTGCAGGAGTTTACTTTTACCTTGAAGCATAAAGTAGGTGTTCATAACAAGGTAGTTGATGCTTTGAGCAGGCAAGCCATGCTACTTACCACTCTGAAGATGAATGTAGTGGGATTTGATACCTTCAAGGAGTTGTACCAAGATGATTCTAAATTTGGAGCAACGTTTATTGAAGTTTTAACAGGAAAGCGTGATGATTATTTTGTGCATGATGGTTTTCTCTTCAGAGGCCTGAGACTACGTATACTAGATTGCTCACTACGAGATAAGATTCTCAGGGAGTTGCATAATGAAGGTCACTTTGGTCGGCCTTGGTATCGAAGGATTACATTGATAGATTTGTAGACAGATGCTACATTTGTCAAGTCTCCAAAGGAAATGCGCAGAATACTGGGCTTTATACTCCATTACCAGTGCCCTCTAAACTTGGGAGGATATCATTATGAATTTTGTGTTGGGGTTACCAAGAACACAGAGAGGCATGGATTCGATGTTTGTGGTGGTCGACAGATTCTCTAAAATGGCACACTTTATTGCCGGCAAGAAAACTATGGATGCTTCTAATATTGCAAAAATTTATTTCAAGGAGACTGTTCGATTGCATGGCATTCCAAAGTGAATCACTTCAGACAGAGATACAAAATTCATGAGTCATTTCTGGAGATCTCTATGGAAGTTGATGGGAACTGAGTTATGTTTTAGCAGCGGATATCATCCACAAACTGATGGTCAGACCAGTGTTCGCAAAATCGAACCGGAACGGTTAATCGGACATGGCTGGAAGTGGTTTAACCGGCCTAATCGATAAACCGGCCGATTCAACCACTCTAATCGGACAAGTCCCAAGCGGTCATAAAAGTGTTGAAAAAAATAAAACAGATACAAAAAAATACTAAAATATAAAAAGCATATAAATAATGATTAAAACAAAACACATTCAAATGAAGTTCAAAATTAATGAAAAAAATGGATTTTAACCCATTTTATATTTTCCAAGGGCTATTTTAAAATTATTCTAAAAAAGATGGGAAAATATAAAAGTGAGTATTAATGACCAAAACAATTTTAATCTTTACTATAATGTAAAGAATATTTAAAAATGCATTACAAATCAAATTCCTTATTTTTGAGAATTTAAATACATTTTTTTGAATTTTTTTTTTAAATACCGGTTGATCACCCTAACCACCCAAAACTGAAACCGACCACTGGCCGGTTCCGATCTAACCAGGCGGTTAGATCAGGCGATTTTGCGAACATTGGGTCAGCAGAGGAAGTGAATAAGAGCTTGGGAAATTTATTGCACAGTTTGGGAAGAAACAAGCCGAAGCAGTGGGATTTGGCTTTACCTCAAGCTAAATTTGCTTTCAACACGGCCCATAATTGAACTACTCAGAAGAGGCCATTTGAAGTTGTCTATGGATATAATCTAAGCAGTGTGCTAGATTTGACTCCTATACCTGATGCAGGGAAATTTAGTGACAAGGCGGAAGATTTAGCTGACCAAATCAAAGACAATCATGAGCAGGTTAAGAAGCAGATTGAAGTCAGTAATGCAAAATACATGGCTGTTGTAGATAAGCATCGCTGCAAGCAAGCGTTCGAAGTTGGAGATTATGTGTGGGCTGTTTTGACCAAAGAGAAATATCCTGTTGGGGAGTATAACAAGCTCAGTAATCGAAAGATCGGGCCATGCGAAATTCTAAAGAAGATCAATGACATTGCCTACAAGTTAAAGCTACCAAGCCACATGCGGACCTCTGATGTCTTCAATGTCGAGCACTTAATTCCTTATGTAGGAGATACTTCTAGTGACGAAGAGCTTATCTTGAGGACGAGTTCTCCCCAACTAGGGGAGAATGATGCAGTCGAAATTGCGCTCGAAACGCTGGAGTGTTCAGATCCCAATCGCAAGACGACGAAATAAAAACACGATTTAATTTTTTGGAATGAGTTTTTATTATTTTGGATAAGCATTTCTTGGCAGGACATTTTTTTTATTTCTTTTAGATAGTGTGCTGTTTTTTTAGTAGCCATATTCATATTAGATAGTGTCATCTGATTATTAGGAGTAGATAATTATTAATAGTTTTATGAGTAGTTCGTTTTTGTTTGGAAGGGTGTGGTTTTCCCTTGAGCAAAGCTTACCCTTATCTATTGGGTGTTGATTGGTAATTGGAGATAAGGGAAGACAGGAGGAGTTAATTATCTTGGGGAAGAAGGTGCATTGTAAACTAAAGTTTTGACAGTGAATGAGAATTACAGAGCGTTCCTCTTTTGAGCGTAGCCAGAGAGACCCCATTGTGGGTTTATTTTTTTTTCTTCGTGCTTGTGGGCGGTGCCGAAATACTCGGATCCGCACAATTTGTTCTTTCTTCTTGTGATTCCCTTCTCGTTTTATTTCTCTGTGAAACGCGGTTAATTTTTTCCGGTGTTGTTTGTCAGTAAATTTTATACTGCGTCACTAGCCCAACAAAATACTACATTCTTTTACATCTATAAATTGTCTATCTCTCAATCCAAATTGCACTTTTGGGACTCATCCACCTAGATCCATGTTATTCAGGGTAAGATATCATACTTTGTCTTAGGATCCATGCTACAAGTAAGAAAGTAACAATGAGAATCGCAAAGGTCAGACAACAGATCCTCCCTTCTATTATCTCCCAATCTCAATCGGCCTTCATCAAAGACAGACAAATCCTAGATGGAGCCCTTCTAGTTCATGAGAGTATCCATTCTAGGCACATGTCTAAAACGCCGGGACTTATCTTCAAGATTGATTGGGAGAAGGCTTATGACCACGTTGATTGGTCTCTCTTGGAAGAGGTCATGAGAAGAATGGGGTTCCGAAATCGGTGGAGGAGCTGGATGAGAGGTGTCTCTCTAACCCTCATTTTTCCATCCTCATAAATGGTTCCCCAAAAGGCTTTTTTCCCCTTCTCGAGGGGGATACATCAAGGGGATCCTCTTTCTCCCTTCCTCTTTGTCATTGCAGCCGAAGTGTTTAGTCGCTCCATTTCCCGTCTCAACCAAGCAGGTTTCCTTTCGGGCTTCAAGACCTCTACCTGTGGCCTAATTGTGTCCCACTTGCAGGCAGATGACACATTTGTTTTCCTAGTGAGAAACTTCCTTTGGTCGGGCCAAGCAGAGAAATCAAACTTCCATTTAATCTGTTGGGATAAAGTTCGATTACCGAGAAAACAGGGAGGCCTTGGGAGCAAAATCCTAAGAAAACATAACCAGGCTCTTCTAGGTAAATGGTGGTGGTGCATGGCCACACAGACTGATTCTCTATGGGCACAGATCTTGCGTAACAAATATAAGATCCCCGAAGGGACATGGGTACCAGAACCAAGGAATTGTATCAACGCCTCAGGAGCATGGAAATCCTTCTCATCATCTCTCTCCCTCTTCAAGAACTTCATTCGATTCCATCGAAGGGAGGGAAAGAGTGCGATTCTGGTTGGATATTTGGCTAGGACACACTCCCTTAAAGGATCTCTACCACTCCCTTTACCACATTGCTTCAAACAAAGAAGCGACAGTCGCAGAAGACATGGTGGTGGTGGGAAATTGAAGGGAGTGGAATCCCTCTTTCAAAAGGAACCTAACTGATGAGGAAACAATAAACTCTCTCTCCATGTCAGCAACCCTACACTCCTCCTACATAGCAATACAAGGGAGGGACAAGTTGATTTGGTCTCTCACACCCTCTGATATTTCTCGGTTGCATCCTTTTACATATAACTTATTCAGCCACCCACTTTTCCACACAACCCCCCCTCACTTTTATCCATGGTATGGTTTACCATTGCACCCCCCAGAGTTAAGCTCTTCAATTGGACTACGGGCTCTCAAAGGGCCCTCACAATGGACCAGCTCCAAAAAAGAGGCATTCCAATCCCCAATAGATGTATCTTATGTCAATGCGAAGAGGAATCAAACTCACACCTTTTCATTCACTGCAATATGGCCCATGACATTTGGGGCCATATATTGCAGCTTTGCGGAGTTCAGTGGGTAATGCCATCAACTGTTAAGGAACTCCTATCCTTTTACCCTACAAATGACTGGCCCAAGGCAGGATGAACACTTTGGAAGGCAGCGGTAGCAGCTACAATTTGGAATATCTGGAAAGAGAGAAATTCCAGGATATTCCAAGGAAAAGTTACTGAAAGCCCAACCTTACTCCACAAAATTACCTCCTCAGTAATTTTTTGGGCAACCAACCACCGATTTTTTTCAGGGATTGCTGCTAACACTTTCTTAAGTTAGTGGCAAAACATCATGCACCACAATCCCCATAATAGAAAGAGACCCCACAATTGGCAACCTCCCCCACAAGGAACAATCAAACTTAACTTTGATGGCTGTTCCATGGGAAAACCCGGTCATGTTGGAGCAGGAGAAGTTTTCAGAGACCAAAACCATAGGATTTTGTTTACCTACTCTGAATACCTCGGTATTCAAGATTCTCAGCACGCCGAAGCCATGGCCATTCTTTTGGGGATCAAGAGGTTCAACCGATCATGGGGCTAAACCTAACAATGGCGGGAGGCGCTAAAAATATAATATCATGGGCAAGAGGGACTTCCTCTCCTCTATGGTATCTTGCTTTCATCTTTGACGAGAACACTGATATTTGTAAGGATATAAACGTCTCATCGACACATACACTGAGGACGTCGACCGAGCTAGCCGATCTCTTGGCAAAGGACGGGGCCAGGGCTCCAGTTGAAGCCCCTACCTTTGATTTGGACCACAAAGGGACCACCGTGTAACACTGCGTGGCCGGTTTTGATTGCTTTAGATTAGAAATTGTTGGTGTAAAGGGGCAATACTATAAGGCCATTTTTTGTAATCTCATTGTATATTCTGTATAACTTTGAACAAATACGATCATTTTGTATAGGGTTGACCTATTTTTCATGGAGAGTCCCAGCATGAAGGGACTCTTGGTTCAAGCAATCCATGTAAAACATTTATAGCAATACAGTTAACTTTATCAACAAAAAAGAAGAAGATAAACATGAACTGTTTAAAAAACGAAAAAGAAAAGAAGGCTGGACAAGGTAAACTATAGAAAAGTCTGGACATGTAAAAGGATGATGACACCTGCCCACTCAGACGTATTGGGCTCATAACATAGGCCAGATCTGATAGAATACAAAACAAAATGAGGATACTCAGTGTGCATCTGATATCAGTTTCTTCCAACCAGTGTTTTTTACTACTCGAGCTCAACAGGTTGCCCTACCCAAGTTCCACCCAAAACTTTGATAATTAACATAAATTTTATATTGAAATAATTGGTCAACTTATAATTGATTTAATCTTTTGATTAAATCAATTATAAACAACTCATTTAGTTTTGTTTATTCAGGGTTTTATGCTTTTTAATGATTTTTTTCTATTTTGTTATATTTTCTCATTTTCTTGAGAATATGATCTTTAAACAATTTTCTTTTTCTTTTCTACTTTTTGAAAACTTTTGTCTCATCTTTTGTAAACACTTTCTCTTGCTTACATAAATTCAAAAAGCGCTCTGCCCAGTGCCTAGGGGCCTGAGCGGGCCAACCGGGCGGGCTATCCCTAGGTGCCTGCATAGGTGCAAAAAATATCTGTCAGGCGGGGTATTTTGGGTTTTGTTTTTGTTTGGATTATAAAAGATGCATGAATATGCAATTTTTATACAAAATCCGTATCTAGAATATGATTATCAGACACCACTTGCCCCCTTTTAAACCTAAGCCGCCCAGGTTTTGGGCGGCAGCCTAGACCCCCCTGGCCTAGGCACCACTGCATGCTTATCAAAGTTTTTTGGAACAATGCATGCTTATCAAAGTTTTTTTCCCAACTTAAACAGATTTTTATGAATTTTTCCTTTTCCAATCTTTGTTTGACCATTTTTGAGCTCGGTATGGGCTCGGGCGAATCAACTCTGGCTCACCAGAGTAACACGGCTACGTTGGTGATTGATTTCCACGACTCAGCTGAGATCTAAAACACTGCTTCCAATATATCAAGGTAGCCACATTAGGTGCATCCAAAATACACGGTGATTGATAATTATATTCAATAATATTGAGCACACGAAGTTTGAATAATGGACATGTTTAATTGTCATATTAAGAGTTATTTATCCACCTCAAATAGTGGACTTGAAAAATATGGGATGGATGCTAAGCTGATCCTATAATTACAACATAGGTCTTCACTAAATTCAGATAATTGAGCCCTATGGATATGATATTTTTACACAAGACACGCATATCTTTCAAATGGGGGTGGTTTGAAAGTGTTTAGACCTCGTTGATCCTTTAAAAACTCATTAGAAGGGAGATATCCTACCTGAAACCTAGTGTGCAGTTGGGACAGTGACATGTCCCACTTAGCACAGTTATAACTTTCAATCCATAAGGCATTTTGAAGTGTTTCCAAAACCAAAATTCGAGTAAAACACGTTTGAGAACATTTGGACTCCATTTGGGCATTCAAAAGTTCGTGACAACCAAAGTAATGGTTCTGAATTTTATGATATCTGACCACATTGACATATCTTCACAAATAATTGCATAACTCTCAATCTAGGAGGAATTTCCCCCACATAAACAAGAAGAAAATAAAAGTTCTAGCAACAATGAAAGAGCTGTGGCTCTTGAACTTTCTTTGAAATCTGGACTCATAGGAAAAGGAAACATAAGGTCCCTAGATTTGAAGATTTCTAGAATATCGAAACCCACAAAACATTGACTAAAGTGTAAAGACAGCTAAAACTGAAACAGAAAGAAAACCTCAAAGAAACCCAAAATTCTCATCACATCCTAGCAGGGTTACCGGAAAGATTATGTGTCAGCCGTCTAGTTCCTCTCCCTTCTCCACCCACCCCTTTCTTGTGGCCAATTGGAATCTCATGACTTATTTCACCATTCTCCATTGGTTGGAGGGAAGTCGACCTCAAGTTTGATTGGCCTTGTTCTCAAGAATGGTCTTCACCATTAGTTTCGTATCTCTTTCATTGGGTCTCCATATCATAATATCCTCCGCATCCTTGTGCAGTGAAATTATATCCTTCAAATCCCCCATAACCAATATAGTTGCAAGCCATTAGAGAATTCTTTTAGAGAAGGGTCTCTGTACTAGCAATTGAACTTCTGAAGTTCAACACCTTCCTCGTACAATACAAATCCTTCTTACAAAATTAAAAAAGGAAAGGATCTTGATTAGGTACTTCTTTGATCACCTCTTCCCCATTGTAGCAGTGGCTTGTCCCAATTGTCAAACTTTTACTCATGGGTTTTGCAAATGAAAATAGCCATTTGATCACAAGATAATTATTACTAACAAAAGCTCGAATGGGTGATGCCTCCCAATCTTCCAGATAATGCAAACTTGGAACTTATGTATGAAAATTTTAACACACAGCTCATGATTTTGTTCAAGGGCTCGAACTATCTCATTTTAAATCCTTGAATTTTCTAACTCTTCATAAGAAGCACAATTGTAGAAGGAGTTCTCAAATGAATCCTTGATTTATCCTCCAATGCCCTGTCCTTATTGGATGCAGCTCTGTCTTTGCTCTAGGAGAAGTAGAAGTTGCTCTTCTTGTTTCATGAGTTCTTGCAACACTTTCATCTCTCCTTCGGCTAGCCATTACAGCACCGCAAGCTCTCCTTGGTGGCTTTAAATCACTGTTTGAAAGATCCAAAAAAAGGAACTTGGTCTGATACTAACTGTTGGAAACCTCTTGAGAACAAACTTGATCGGATACCAAAATGATGCAAACCAATCCTTGAGAATGTCCTACCCTTTTGTAAGCTCGCCAAGTCTGGGGGAGAATACCTAGCTAGTGGGCCACACTTGAGCCTTTAGGAGCTACGGAGAGCAATCAGGTCATTTTGAACCCATTTGTGCACTTCCTCCTATAGTTTCCAAAAAGTGGCCTGCCCAATGCCTAGACGGGCTAGCGGGGCTGGGCAGGCCCCCAGGGACTGTGCCCCTCAAGAAGCAAAGTTGCCCTTGTGGGGGGCATTTTTCATACTTTTCCCCCAAATAAGGGGGAAAAGGGAGGGGCTTAGCTTTTCACATGTCCTACACCCCCTTTTTAAGTAAAAAAAAAAGAAGCAATTTTGCTTCCAATCAATTAATTGAAAGTATCAAAAAATTGATCCAAACATCAGCATTTTGAATGTGGATATGATTTTATCAATTTTAGAAGCTTACTAGAGTGCCTTTGAGATTGACAAACATCTAAAACATTGAAGACTAAGTGGTTAGTTAAGAATCTTCATATTTGAAATTTTATTTATTATTTCAATGACTTCTTCAATATTTGAGATGTTATTTTCAATGACTTCTTCAATACCTAAAAGAGATTGTTTCTAATACCTAAGGTTGATAATCCAGGAGAATAGAGAGATTGAGGAAGATGCCACACATAGAATTAGAGTTGGGTGGAGGAAGTGAAGACGTGCATCCCAAGTTTTATGTAATCGCCACATGCCATTGAGACTGAAGGGGAAGTTCAACAGGACGGCTATAAGACCAGTCATGCGTTTTGGGACGGAATGTCTAGCAGTCAAGAAACAACACATCCATAAGATAAGTATAGCTGAGATGAGGATGTTGAGATGGAAGAGTGGCAGAGAAACAATGATAGAATTTGGAATGAATACGTGCGAGGGAACTTCTTCTTGTCGACTAGGACATCCTGGATGAGACCATGGTTCGCATGGGTTTTGGAGCGTGCTAGAGAAAATGGATGAAAGGATGTTGCTCCCAACCTTTCTTCTCTGTTCTAATTAACGGCACACCCAAGGGTTTCTTCCCGGCTACAAGGGGACTACATCAGGGAGACCCCCTTTCCCACTTCCTCTTCGCCATCTCAGCTGAAGTATTCAACCAATCCATTTCCCACACATGTACCAGACGGGCCGTCTCTTGGGTTTCAAAAGTAGCCCCCAAGGGTCGTGTCATCTCTCTACACTGATGACACACTCGTATTCCTCGACATGGTATCTCAGGAAATCGAAACCCTGATAATCTTAAATGTTTCGAGTTCGCCACGGGTTTCAAAGTCAACATGTCTAAATCCATTCTAATAGGAGTCGCCCTCACCCCGCAACAAACTCGTTCTGTTGTCTTGGCCGGGAATGCAAAGTGGACGCTCAGCCAACTAGCTATCTTAGTATGCCACTGAGCCATGGAAAACCAAAAAGATGCAGTGGTCCCACATCATTGACAAAGTGGATCACCATTTGGCAGGTTGGAAAGGCCGCTTTCTTTCCTTCATAGGCAGAACCATGCTCATTAAGGCCACCTTAGCCAATACCCCCATTCACCTCATGTCCTTGTTTCACATGCCAGACGCGGTGGCCGCCCGCCTTGATCAGCTCATGAGGACTTTTTTTGTGAGCGGGAGACATCAACACCAAGGAATACCACCTCATCTCCTGGGAGAGACTTTGCCAACTGAAACATCTGGGAGGTCTTGGGATTCAACTTTTGAGGAAGCAGAACACGACCTTGCTCGATGATTGGATACCGTTGCAAATACCGTATCCCTCTCAATGATTGGATACCCACCAGCAGTCTTCCAGGCATGGTCCTCCATCTCTCCCCCCAAGTCCAATCTTTTGCATGGATAACGCTCTCTAAAAAATCTCTTATGGTGGATCACCTTCGGTGTAGGGGCGTCCCCATCCCCAAACGCTGTGTTATGTGCCTCTTGGACGAAGAAAGCAACCCACACTTTTTCCTCCATTGCCACATGGCCCACAACCTTTGGAGTCCATTACTCCAATTGTTTGGTTTGCAATGGATTACCCCCCTCTCCATCCTGGTACTTAACTATTTAAATCTCGCCACCCCCAAAACAAGGGTGGAATTGGGCTCTCGAGCAAGGGTAGAAATTCTCATTTCTCCCCTTAATAGGGGTAGAAGGGTTTTGGACACTTCCTAGCTTTTAGAGTGAGAAAACCCTCAAAACAAAGATTAGATAATTTTTTTGAAGATTGGAATTTTATTTTCGGTTCTTTTGATTTCTGAAGAAATTAAAAAGGATAGAAATCGTTGATTGTGAAATTCAAAGATGTGCTTATATATTTTAGATGTTTTCCCAACTAAAGGCTGCCAAATCGGGCCAACTTTGATTAGGTTTTGAAAGCTCAGTTTTTCCTTTTTCTTCCTTCCTGGGACTTAGGAGGGGGCAGACAGGTCTTTTGAGACTTGTCTTTGTTTGTAGCGTCAATTGCTCTGTTTAATCCATAAGTTTGATGGTCCATATTCACAAGTTGTATGACCTATTGACCACTTCTTATTTTATTTCAAGTACTACTAGTTTGCACAAGTTTCAATATTCTAGATTTCTAATAAGTCAAGTTTCTAACTCATGTTTGTATCCAGAACCAAAAAAAAGAACCCAAACCACACTAAAAGTAAGAAGTGTAGTTTATTTTTGAATAATAATCATACTTAGGGAGCTTTGGTACTAATCCCATACCCCATACAACTCCTGACCCCACTACTTCGGTTCTGGGGCACCTCAAAAATGTGTTGCCTGTCTAGGAGGCCATGGCACCCCCAAGGCGACCAGAACCCCCGGCTGCCTTCTGCTTTTAAAACATTGAATATATATGCAAGACACAGCCTCTAAGGTTCAGTCAGCCTAGAATTTTTCCAAATCACAGAATTAATTCGACTATGACCTTCCTCAATACAAATTGTAAAATCTGGACTCACAGGAAAAAGGTAATGTGCAGTCCCCAAATTTTGAAGACATCCAAAACAGTTTCTATCGTTTGAAGGTTTTCAAAGCATTGAAACCCATAAACATCTACACAAGTCTATACTCTAAAAACAAGTAAAATTTGTAAAGATAGAAAACCCCAAAGAATCCAGAAATTCTCATCACATGCAAGCAGAAGGCACTATCCAAAATACCACGAGTCCCCCTAGTTCCTCCAGTTGTTTCTTCTTTCGTCCAACTGTAATCTCATGACTGGTTTCATTAGAAGATACCTCAAATACAAAGGGTTTCTTGAATGTAGGAAATCTCAAGAAAAAAATAAAAGCAAATTTCAAAGCCTTGGAGATATTGTAGCAATCAAATATCCACCAAAATTGTAAGAGAATCACATTTCGTCCACCAAGAAGCAATAAATCAACAGCAAATATAGAATGAATTTATTCATCTAAGAAAATACAGAAACAAAAGTCATGTGAACTACTGAAGGCGACTTACATCCGTACTCTTCAGAAGGGCAATCTTTGACTGCCCATAGAAGTATCCAATACCTCCTAGCAGATTTCCAATAGAAGCCTTACCAACTGTCAGAGCCTCAAGGCCAACCTGAAAGAATATTATCATAAGATCAAGGCATAATAGAAAAGGGGCTGGGGCTGGGGTCGGGGCGGTAACATCCCCACACCCAGTTACCTCATCGTGGTATCCATTCCTACCACTGACAACGCCAATTTAACACCTTCAAAATGGAACTCCCTAATCTATTGAAAGAACAGGTAAGGGCCCGTCTTCCCCACTGAATTACCCAAAAACAAAGATCAAGGCATAATGACGATGACCAAGTCCAATAACCACTGCCTTTTATAAGTAGACCAGTAAACAGTTATTTTAAAAGTCAGTCCAATGACCAAATTAGGATGGTTAAATCCTTGAATTCCCTCAAAAAACATTGAAACGTATATACATGTCATGCCCTTGAAACTCAAAAGTAAGTGAGTCAGTAACACAAATCACTCATAGAGATTCAAAATAACATAAAAAGCGATATCTCAACACATATCAACTCTATTAAAAATATTAGAATATAGCATATCACAAATAAAGAAACACATTCTAATGATTAAACAGTGAAAATGTCCATCATAGAGAGCTGATGTACATAAAAGTAACTAGTGCTAACAACTCGGAAATTGCATGCACACATGTGCATACAGGTGAGTGAGAGTGCATGTGTGCTTGCTGGCACATATGCTGCTAAAGAAAGAAACATAACTGTAAATTATATACTAGAAGCTCTGAAAACATGCACATCAAAGGATGGAACAATTACGAAAGAAAAGCGCCAGTATAATCATGTCGTTTGCCTATTAACCAAGGGAGGTCTTGGCATTGGCTATAATATACCTCAGTAATTGTGAGTTGGAGCCCCAAAGTGGCCACCATGGATCATTGGTCGAGATCCCCCATCATTCAAACCCAAGCACGTGACTGAGAAGCCTCATCAAGGATGTACATCCTTTCTTTTTCTTCTTGGTGTACACCATACTTTTGGATGAAGTCCAAGGTTTGGTGTTTTTGTATTCTAAGCCAAAACATGCCCCCCCCCCCCCAAAAAAAAGCCAAAACTGTATGGATTAGAGCACAGTTGTTGGAAACGACTGGGAACCCGAATCGTTTTAGGAATCGGACTCGCATAATCGTGGCTGGCTAGAAGATTCCTATCTTAGGAATCGTTGTCCGTACAATAGGAATCACTAGAAACGAGATTCCTAGTTTTTGAGAATCATATTTTGACCGAAATAGATCCAAGTTTCATCCACATATGGAATCAAGATTCCCATCCCCTTAGAATCAACACTCTAGGAGTCAAGATTCATTAATATACGGAATTGAGATTCCGACATCTATGGAATCGAGTTTCTGACATATGTCGAATAGATATATGTGGCTGTTTCAAATCGTGATTCTAACATATTTGGAATCAAGTTTCTAAAGTATAAGGATCAGAGATCCATGCTAGTTTAAGATCGAGATTTACAATAATATGGATGATGAAATGCGTTTGACGACCCCTACCAGGAATTGAGATTTCATTTTTATGGAGAACGAAGCCACAAGCACATCTTGAGCCTCACCAACTTTAGAATCGATATTGGGTGTCTCTTATTAGAAGGTTTCCCAAATTTTAAAAGGATTGTGTTGTTTATTGAACTTACTGTCATTACATACAAAAGTCAAGTATTTTTAAATTGTAATTTTGACTTCATTATTATAAAGACAAAATAGGATTATGTCTATGCCATGGTTTTATTTTAGTTGTATGTGTTGTATTTACCAATTATATTCTAAATTTAAAGTGAAGGCCATTCATGGTAGCACAAGTAAAATAATGAAACCTTGCAACCACTAGAAGCATTTGAAGGAAGATTTCTACTCTAATTGATGTGGAATCAAGATTTAATCCTCGCTGGAATCCATATTCGATTATTTGAGAATGTCTACCCACAATTAATGAATTCAAGTTTCTAAAGATGTGTTGGATCGAAATTCTAAAATTAAGGAATCGAGCTTCCTTGGTTCCAAGAAATGGTTTCTAAAGATGTGTTGAATCAAGATTCCGAAATTAAGGAATCGAGTTTCCTTGGTTTTGAAAAATGGTTTCTAAAGATGTGTCGAATCAAGATTCCGAAATTAAGGAATCAAGTTTTGTTGGTTTCGAGAAACGGTTATGTGGAGATTCCTTAACAAAAACGCGGAATTAGGTTTCGAAACTGGAGATATCGGTGGAGAGATTTGGTAACTATGGATGACAATCAAAGAAAAGGAGAACCACCCCATCAAAGCTAAGGCAGAGGTGGTGTCTGCCTAACTAGCCCACGAGGCCTACAAAGTCATAACCTAGGGCTATGGTTTCACAGGGCCTCGTGATGTAGGGTAGTGACACCATAGGACCTCATTGGCCTCCTGTGGGATCCATGTATCAACAATGTGCTGTATCGGGTCCATGGAACCATGAATTCAACAAGCCTAGAGGACCATGGAGCCAATCTATAACCTTGGGTCCCATAGTATCAAACAGGCAATCGTGTGTCCAATGGGACTCAATAGTGACGAGCCCTGAAGCCAATGAGATTACAGGTGTAAACACGTGAGGTCCCTCATATTCATAAGCTAAGTTTATTAGATTACAGCCTAGAGCTATCATCCATGTCCCACCTTAGCTGTACAAAGGTGATGAATGTAGAACCTCCTTATGAAGCCTTCATGGGGAATTCTAGATCACTTCTTGCACATAATTTGGACCCACATTGCATGCCACCAGGACTTCATGAGAGTAATACATGCTTCGAGACTTCATGAGAGTAATACATGCTTCGACAACGAACAATTTACAAAAGCCAAGCATCCCTCAAAGTTGTTGTTTGTGCGATATCTTTAAGGGAATAAGGAATGAAATAATGGAATTTTGGAGTGACATGGAGCATGTGGTGGTAAATACAAGCATCAAGAACAGTACCATGTCATGGGCCCCTGGTAGAGAGGAGTTTAGATGGGCAAAGAGCAAAGGATCTATTCGAGAAAAGGACGACTTTGGTAAGAAAGGAAGCTTCCCAAGAGAGAATGACATGGATATAAAAGTTTCCACCAATTGAGGCACTGAAGCTGATCTTCTCTAGCAGTTCTACGTGTAGTCTGCGCGGTATCAAAAGCTGCCAAAAGATTTCCTACTCCCGTCGAAGTATACCATCCAATTACTCCCTCGGGCAAAACACATGTTAGGGATACTTTTTGGATCTCAAATTTTGGGGATTACTCTCTGCAACCCATAGAATAATCTTAGCAAAACAACATCCGAAATAGACTCTCTAGGTACTAGAAAAACCTTATGCGTCAAGATTGAATAGAGACCGTTCAATTTGCAAAAGGCTAGATCTATGTGTCACAAAACTCAAATTTTTCTTTTAAAAGAAGTCATCTAGTAGTTCTTATGTGGTTCCCAAAATTTAAGACCAAGAAGATTCTTCTAAACAGGTTTTTGAGCGAGGGAGAAGACGCACAGTATTCTCCCGCGACAGCATAGTATATGCACTCATAAAAGCTAATAAAAATGAATCTAGATCATCTCACACAAAAAAACACAAATGCCACCTTAGGATGTAATTATCAAAATGCAAATGATCAAGCCGCCACATCGAGCAATTTAGCCGATTGCATGAGGAATTTCATCTGCGGCAACATGGAAGGGCTCGTCGAATTTTATGACCAACGTCAATAGAAGTCAGACAAATAACTGTTGTTCCAATTACCACTATTCTTTAACCAGCACATGAGAGCCACAATCACTAGTGCCCTGATCTGCAGTGTGCTTCGACTGTATAGAAAAAAGCGTCATACTTTTGATGAAGGACTATTGAGTATAGATTCGGAGAAAGGTAATTTGTTCGATGGTGATGTTCCGTCCCCACCTAGATTCCATTCATGGGCATCAGTAAGTTCCATCTGCAAGGCACAGCCTTCCTTAGTCTTTCACATTGGCCCCCATTATGACAAAGGATCTTCAATGGCAAAAAAGTAGAACAAATACACTAAGATGGAAGAGACCTACTAATATATCCAATGTCTCGGCTGTGATATGATGAGAAGCTATTCCCCCTGGAACAAAAGGATCAAAACCTTCCCCATGCCGGATTTACAGATTGCACTTTTCCTGTTAGTCCATAAGGATCAGACACCCATATTTCAGGACCATACAAACCTGTGACATGAAATGCGCCAAACCAAAAGCAAGCCACCCCTGATAGAAATAAATGAATTCCAAAGATTATGCGGATATAAATACCAACACCTGTCCCCTCTTTGCCATAACTACACTCATTTAATCAACCCACCCAACATAGAAGCACACACCAAAAAGCTACCCTCCATGCTTCAACCTCTATCCCCTCATTCACAAAATCCCCACTAGTATATCCGCTGCAAAACCCTCCCAACCAGATCCTCTTGCCTAAACAAACAAATGAGCCTCTTCTCAGACTTCATCCTTACCCCACCCAAAACCAAGAATACCGGTTCTCAAATGGCTCCAACCAGGCAGACGCCACAACCATGACCAGGAAGATCACCTCTCCTCTCCTCATATGTAGCTGATGGCTTCTTTCACTTGTCCCAGGAATGATGTCCAGGGAAGCCTAAGGTGGCTTGAATCAATTTTACCCACCTATCCGTTGGAGGCCCTTACAATCAGGCGGGTACCTGGTCTCTTTTTCCTCCAAAAAAGTCAACTGTAAGGCTCTAAGCTCCACAAATCTGTCCTTAAAGGAGGTCCCCTGCACCTGAAAAGATTGTCAGAGGCCATCTGATGATGATCTATCAAAAACCAAAAACTCTGGATAAATACCAATGGAATCATGGCACATCTATGGAACCAGCAAACCTTCCAGACTACTAGTGCTTGCTGTGGAGGCTTTGTCTTAGCACACTGGAAATCATTTCGCAAGTACCCTATCTATAGGTTCAGCTCTACATTGTGACAGATTAGCCAACCCCCAAACAACCTAAAATTCATATTTATTCACTCTTGGGAGTTCTACTAAAAAATTGAAATTCAATCCGATGGGTTCAACCCTCTGCAACCATGCACCATGGGAGGGAGATGGTGGACCATGAAAAGAACCACCAAACCACAATCTAGGAGCAGAAGAAGGGTTGAGTATGGGAAAAAATGAAAAAACAGAATGTCATACCTCAGAGGTACTGTGAACCATGGTCTTTGCACCTCCAAACAAGCATCTTAAGAGACATTTCAAAATCTGTGCTAATGCTCTACAGTCGTACCCAAGAACATGTCAACGTCGATGTAACGACCCTAAATTTTTAGAATTGATAAAATAATAGTAATAAAGGAGATGACCCTAAAACCTTTTTAACTGAAAAATAGTAGTGAACATAATATAATAAAAATAAAATAATGATATAAAGAAATAATTTTTGATAGCGGTTCATTGTGTTGATATGCACCATGGGATCATTAGTTCACAAAAACTTTTCATTTATGTTAGGAGTGTTAGTTTTATTTAGTGCTTCAAAACAATAATTTCACACGTTTGACTTGTGGACCATTTATATAGTGTGGTCCAAGGTGACCAGTCTTTTCTTTTTGCCTCCTTTAATTGGCGTGGAGGGACTTCCTTTGCTACCCATTGATGTGACAACCAAGCAACCCTTTTTTTGAAAAAACAAATTTGTGCTGGTCCATCTTGTTGTGGTGGACCTTTGGTCCACCATCTCTAAATTCACATTTTTGCATGACGTGGGTTCTTTTTCCCACTTTCGTGGCAGTGAGGCAAACCCACTTTATTATTCTAGGAATTTTAAACACTCTCTCTCCCCTATTTTAACCCCCTTGCTCTGATACCACAATTGTAAAAGGGTTGCTTGGTTGTCACGTCAATGGGTAGCAAAGGAAGTCCCTCCATGCCAATTAAAGGAGGCAAAAAAGAAAGAGTGATCCTCTTGGACCACACTATATAAATGGTCCACAAGTCAAACATGTGAAATTATTGTTTTGAAGCACTAAATAAAACTAACAGTCCTAACATAAATGAAAAGTTTTTGTGAACTAATGATCCCATGGTGCATATCACCACAATGCACCACTATAAAAAATTATTTCTTCATATAATATTTGTTTTTTGTTTTTATTCTATTACTATTACTATTAATATATTATGTTCACTATTATTTTTCAGTTAAAAAGGTTTTAGGGTCATCACCTTTATTATTATTATTTTATTAGTTCTAAAAATTTAGAGTCGTTACAGCCGAGATCAGAGAGGAGACACATGGCAACCAACAAGGGTGCTCTCCCCCTTATCCCACAAACCCTCCCCCGAGAAGGGGGAAAAAAAAGAAAGAAAAATAACTGTGCTGCAAAAATTAGCTATTTATCCCACTGCCCAAAGCCAACCCACATTTAATGACAAACACATTTCCCCTGCCCTAATTAATACTCCGGTCTCTTCATTTCCAACGCCCTCAAACTGCCAACCATCACGTCCATCAACTTAGCCAGTATGGAATTCCAAGAAGAGGATCATTGACACCATTCCTTAGCCCTACTCTAGAGCTTGACCTCTTAAGCCCATCCCATTCCTCGAACACAATTCCCCACGCAAAACCATCAAGTCCCTTATCAAGCTTGCAGCAAGTTCCCCATCCCTGTCCACCCCTCAGGAATGACAAAAGACCAATGGAACAACAGTTGTAGGCTGCCATTATTATGACAGCAAGCCAAAATATGCCATGTCCCGAGTAGAGGAGTCTCATTAATGGAGGAAATCCACACCCAAGTATGCCCGAATCCTGCATTTAATATCCCTCCACAGTCCCAAAACAATGATGGTTCTTCATCCTCCACCCACAGCAAGGGCCCCAGCAAAGACTTGACAAGTGCATTTCCTAGGACCATAAAAGTGGCAGTGTAGATAATTCCAAAACTCTGCAAGTCACAAGCTCAAGCCACCTCAATTAGTGAGGATTCACCCAAGCCACAAGTGGCAGTGTAGATAATTCCAAAACTCTGCAAGTCACAAGCGCTGCCTAGCTACCTGCCTTCCATTCAAATATACATTTCCCTTTCCATTCTTCAGAGTATCACCCTCCCAAATCCTTATTCAATCCTCCCACCCTTGCCACTCCAGAGACCTTCGTGTCTCACTGATGGAGGGTAAAATTATTCGCATGTTTTTATCTTATTCAACTTTAAAAAATGTATATTATAGTTTTAGTTAAAGGGTTTATTTCTAGGTTTTTTAGTTTTTTAGGGATTCCAGGGTTTTTACTTTTTTATTTACTTCATAAATACTATATTTACAAGTACTATTCATGTTAGAACTTCGCTCGGACAAAGCACCGGGGGCCAACTGGTTCCTAGTTGCCCTCTTTAACAAACATTGGGAGGTATTTACCCCAGACCTCCTCGAAATTTTCAATGAATGCTACAATTAAGGGGGAGAATAGACAAAGGAATGAACACCACCTTTTTGGCCTTAGCTCCCAATGTAGAGGGCACTGAACGCCTTAGGGTTTACTGCCTTATAAGGCTCTGGAATAGCGCCTATAGAACCTTGATCAAGATCCTTGCCTCGCGTCAAAAGGATGTAGATAGCAAGCTCATTTCAAAAACTCCAAAGCTGTCTTTGTGGCTAATAAGCAAATCCTAGATGGAGGTCTCTTGACACATGAAACCATCCACTCTCACTATCATGCCACCCAATTTGGCCTGGTGGTCAAACAAGACTGTGGAAAAGCATATGGCCACTTTCATTGGTCTCTTCTTGATGAAGCTTAGAAAAGTGGCTTTTGACTAGACGTGTTGCTCTTGGATCTAAGGCTGCTTCTCTTCCCCCTCTTTCTATGTCCTTATTAACCAATCTCCAGAAAGCTTTTTCGAAGACTCAAGAGGACCCTCCCTAGATTTCAAAATGTCCTTTCACATGCCGGTTTCCGTGATGAATAGGTTGGAAAAATTTTATGACACTTTCTTTGGTCAAATGGAAAAAATAACCACAAGTTCAACTTTATTGCTTAGGAGAAAGTCTGTAAACCGAAGAAAGAAAGGGGCGTTTATGCTTTAGAGACCTAAAACAGGTAAATTTAGCACTCTTGGGTAAGTGATGGAAGCAGCTTGTTAATGAAGAAAATCATCTTTGCTCAAGTCTCTCTCTCTCTCTCTCTCTCTCTCTCTCTCTCTCTCTCTCTCTCTCTCTCTCTCTCTACTCTCTCTCTCTCTCTCTACTCTCTCTCTCTCTACGTCTACTCTACTCTCTCTACTCTACTACTCTCTCTCTCTC
>NW_006499436.1:5249939-5281450 GCF_000471905.2 Amborella trichopoda
ATAAATAATGATTAAAACAAAACACATTCAAATGAAGTTGAAAATTAATGAAAATAATGGATTTTAAAGAATCAATTTGTGCCTAGGGGTATTTTTTAGAATTTTCTTAAAAAAAAAAAGGGAAAATATAGAAGTGAGTATTAATGACCAAAACAATTTTTAATCTTTACCATAATGTAAAAAAAATTAAAAAATGTATTACAAACCAAATTCTTTATTTTTTAGAGTTTATATACATTCTTTATTTTTTAATACCGGCTGATCACCAAAATTGCCCTAAACCGAAATTGCCAATGGCCACTTCCGATCTAACCGGGCAATTTTTCCAACAGTGCTACAAATACGTCGCCTGAGAGAAGGCTTAGTTGCAAGAATGAAGGGCTATTGGCCGTTGGCATGACATGATGGAGTTAATTGAATTCTGGCATGTTTCTTTCGTGATTCTCATTTGAAGGTGTGATATTGGAGTTTTGAGGGTTATAAGAAACTGACTTACACAGCCCCATTTCAGTTCATATTACAATTTGGGTCCTTAAAAATAAATTTAGAATTATGGCTCCACTCAAATTTGACCCGGCTGCACTTCAAAAGCAAGTAACTATTAGCGAGCAAGTCCGCATACATGTTTTGATCTTGAAAATTTTAGATACTTCATAGTGACCCGTAAAACAAGTAATATAGTGTTTAGCAATTTGGTTGCTGTAGAACCGCATAGCTTTAAGGAAAAACTAAGAGAACCTAACTATTGTAAAACTGGTTTAAAGTTTAGACATGCAAGAGTGCCATTTCAAAGTTTATTTGGAAACTTTGTCTACCTAAGAGGTTAGGGGGGCTAGGAATTAGTAACTTGAGGAAACATAACTTGGGAGAAACTTTGTCAAAGAGGTTAGGGGGTCTAGGAATCCGTAACTTGAGGAGAC
The DNA here is from genome assembly GCF_000471905.2 of Amborella trichopoda. The sequence goes on from NW_006499436.1 coordinate 5,250,860, forward strand.
ATAACTCAGCTTTAATTGGAAAATGGTGGTGGTGCCTTGCTACCAAGGAGACCAATTACGGAATGACATTCTGAAGACACAAATATCGCCTTGCACCTTCTTCATGGGTGCCAAACTATAGGGCAAGGAAAACAATAGATCCTCCGGGATTTGAAGATCTATCTCTTTCTCATTAGCCTCTTTCAAAAGCCTCATTCGCTTTCACCCTAGAGAAGATAGCCGAGTTCTTTTTTGGAACGACCTTTGGTTAGGCCAAAAACCCCTCAAGTCAAATACCCAGAAATCGATTCTCTTGTTCGCTTCCAAGAGGCAATGGTGGCAGATGAAGTGATCACCGCCGGCTCCTTTCGAACCTGGAACCCGGTATTCAGAAGAGCTCTTATCGACTCAGAAATTTGCGTTTCTATGAGCTTGCTGCTGCCCTTCAAAATTGTTTCCTTGCTTTTCAAGGTCTGGATCTCATTATTAGGCCTCCCCCCTCTAGTATCTTCTTGGTCTCATCATTCTATCACAAACTTTTCCAACCACCTACTTTCCCTCTCTCTCCTACATCCCCTGCAGCCCAAGCTTGGTCCTCTTTCGCCCCTCCAAAAATCCAGGTATTCATGTGGCTAGTAGCTCTTTCCCAGAGGGTGCTCGCCAACGACATCTTTAGAGAAGAGCCATTGCCCACCCTAATCACTGTGTCCTTTGTATTGCAGACTAAGAGAGCAATGCCCACCTGTTCCTTCATTGCCTCTTCGCCCGCAAGCTCTGGGGAAAAGTCCTTCACTTATTTAAATGCCAACGGGTCATACCTGCCAATTTACCCTAGCAGGGATATGCTCGTCTCATGGAGGCATATTTGGCAAGAATCAAAACTTTTTTTAGATGGCTCATTTTTTGTGGCCTCTTTATAATCACATCTTGTAATTAATTGTAAGAAAGGCCCTTATTTTTGTTTCTTTGCTGCACCAGTAAGGTGCTTTTTGTATATAGAGCTTCCGCTTGTGGATAGCCTAGTTTTTGGAAAACTTGCATCTCTTTTAATTTCAATACAACATTAATATGTTAAAAAAAAAAAAACTTTATCTATGATAATTACCCCACATGACAACGAATATGCATAGCTGAATCAGATAGAGTTCTATACTTGGATCTCAAATGCATACACGGCAAACTATTAAACACCTTCCTATTCTTTAAAATACCTGAACTGCAAGGGTTCTCTGAACAAGATCGGTTAAATTATGCATGTGAGAAGTTTTGAAGCCAGCATAGTGGATTTCCATGTCATCCTGAAAAGAAGACAAGGAAATCAGTCAGAACAAACAATCATGGATTTGTTGAAAAAAGTGAACATAACAGGTAAGTAAACAAAGTTATGCATAACAGAAGGTAGGAAAAGAAAAGCACACATAGAATAACCAACTAACAAATGGACTGATTAATCCCTGAAATGCATCATGAAGATAACTGACGCAAGTTCACTCCCCATTACATGCATTCTAAAGAGGAAAGAAGACAAACTGATCAAAAGGAACATTCACAATACCAAGCAACAATAATAGAAACAAACAATAAAATAAACAACAGATATGCACAACGAGATGCACAATAAATAAATGTCTCTATTAAAAGCAAATATTCCATCTATTTCACCAAATTCTCATTGGACGCAAGCCTATCAAGATGCACATGGAAGGACAGAGAAAAAAAAGCACTTCTATTCCCTGAAAAAACCCACTAATTATTGTATACGTTCAGACGTTCTATAATGGACAAAAAGGGCTGCCTAGAAGTACTTTCTGTTCTATTCCTTTGGCTAGCATGAAATCAAAAGGCGATGTTTAATATGCATACAAGGATATTTCGTGCAATGTAAGGAATACTCATCTGGCCATTGGCGAAAGAAAGACCTTTTCCAAAAACCATTTCCAATACCTCATAGGCACTATATCTCACAAGATACAATTGTAGCCTGAGCCAGAGTCTAGGAATGCCAAAGTTCCTTGTTTTTGTTCCTGTACATCAATCCCCAGCTTCACCACCCATTCTTGAGCTCTTTCTAAGAAACAACCAAGAAATGAATTGACTAGTTGAAAGGATCGTGGCAGCCCAAACATTCTCTGGCTAGGTTTTATTCCCTTATCTCATGGACAAGCCAGACATTTTCTTTCCCTTGTCCAAGCTCTCTCTTGATTTTCCTTATGGCCTGTTTTTCTTGCACTTCTTTTCCAGCATCTGGAGTTCTCCGCATGTGTCTGAAAGAAAAACTGGTATTTTCATAAGTGTGATGAGTTCTAAGACTCCTCTATATACAAATAATAAGGTCTTTCTTGGGTTGTTGCCTGGAAGGTGCAAGAGAAAAATAGTGATGCACTTGCCTCCATTGAGAGTATGTACACTTGTACATTGACAATCATCACAAGTACTACAGTGTCATACTGTTATACTCAGAGAAATCAGGCATGGCACTCAAAATATAGTTTTGAGAATGTTCAAGAGCCTCTGAAAACATCTCCTCTTTTTAGGGCGAAGTCCTTCGGAAACATCCCACATCCAGCAAGCTTTTGATGATGGGTGGTTTAAAAGAAATTGTTGGATTGGCTCTAAAGGCCATATTTTATGGTAGTCTTCTTGTTAGTAGGGGGGAAAAAACAGAGTTTCAAGACAATATAGCTGTTCAACGAGCACAAAGAACCCCTTTTGTAGCTAGATCAACATTGGGTAGTATCCTAGTTACCCTGGCTTGAAGCAACTACGCTAGAAAAAGGTAATAAAGGGAAGGAGGTGGGGCGGTGACATTTAATAGCATCATGCATAACAAGATTTTCGACCAAAGTGCCGCTTTTGTTCCTAAATTACAAGCTAAAACAAGAAGAGGATACGGTTGGTGCCATTTCTGAAAACTTGGTGTAGGAGCAGCAAGCACCCCTAGTGTCAAGTTTAGTGGCTTATTGACATTGATTTTATGACAATCGAAATGGTGAGTAGGGTGCGAAGTCACATCACTCAGGATGTTCGGTATACAACGATCTCACCATTTCTTCAGCCTTCATGGGCCTCGGGATTTGTTACTGATGATAGACCTCATAATTGCTTTTCCCTATCCTGGTAGTGATTTATCCAAGGGAAAGTAGGCAAGGCATCCACAAACCATTTTCCAAATACATGGTGTAATCTATATCCACAGCTCTGGTCTGTCATGTCCACAGTACAGTTCATTGTCCATGCATCTTGAAAAAAGTTGGTGCATGCCCTGCCCATTTCCCTTAGAGTAAAGAAAAAATAAAAAAAAATTAAAGGGAAGGAACACGATATTTATATAGAAGGCCAAGGATAGATTATAACTGCACAGCTGCCAAGCACAAAAAGAAGAAAATATAATGGAATGCTCTGGCATGAATTTCCATCAAAGCAGAAAGTTTCATTGACATTCGTGTTATTAAGAAAATGCCTACCGAAGAGTTTATATGGAGCTCCCAACCACCAACATCTTCACGAGAGCCTGACACTAAACGAGAACTTTTCTGCAAATCAAATGCTTCTTGGTCTATAGTTAAGGGATATCCTCCTTCATCTGCTAAGTAGAAGAAAAAATGACCATTTTCTAATGACACCTCATTCATGGGAGATCTGTAAATAAAGCACACAAAGACAGAGATGTTCATTTCCTTTTGGTGGTACATCATATGAGATATCATATTAGCTGCCACCTATAAGTATAAATATATAAATTCTAAAGCTAAAAAGCACCGAATAAGCGGATTCCAGGCATGATCACAGTCAAATAAAATAACAATATAAGATCATTTAATAAGTTATTATTGAATGAATAAATATGGACATGCATACTAAGTTATTATTGAGTGAATAAATACGGAGACAAATAGATCTCAATTTATGTCCATAGTTCATATAGGCCACATGTTAACAACAATACAGAAATTAGAGAAGTTAGAAAGGAGAAATCTTCCACAAAGAGGATCAAAGTCTATGCTACAAAGATATGGACACGTGAGTTAGTAGATGACGTGGATGCAGATGTCAAAAACACCAACCCTAAAAATTAACCTTTCCAACATGAAATGTCTATACATTATTTAGATAAAAGGGATAAAAGGGAAGGTCGGATTTCGAGTGACGTATAAGCTCTTTTACAATAAAAGTTCAACTAGAAAGTTAATATATGATGTCTAAGTTTCTAATGTGTCAGACATCAATTTCATGCCCTCAATAAGTCGATATGTGTCAAAAATTTCGTGTCCTCAGTGAGTCGATATGTGCAAAAACCCATAGACATACATCTCCATGTTACATAAACAAATATTCAGATGTCTGCAATCCCATCAATGGAAAGACATAATGAACATAAATGCACTCATAATACATGGGAAGTTTTAAAATCCTTTCAGGTGCAAAATCTTAAGCCATGTACCAAGAAAGACCATAAGCAAAGCCATAGGTACAAGAAGAAAAGTTGTATTCTACCCACAGCTATGTAGTCTACATGTCTTCTCTTGTCATCTAAATCCAATATTTAACTATTTATTAAAAACTATTCCGATGAGGGATTAAAAAACCAAGATCTGGCTGTCAGAGTTCTATGATGTTAATGGTTGCAGTAGGCCCACTTATGGATCAAATCATTCCTTATGAGTTGTGAAACTCCATTTTTTTCGAGATTTCTTGTATGGATGATCTTGTGTCCCTTTTCAAAGTATTTTTGAGTGGCTGGTTGTTCCTTCATGTTTTTCAATCTGTATTGTGGCCAATATGTCGAGTTTGAGTGATTCAAGCCCCTCTTCCACCTTCACTAGTACTCCCGATGTCATCTCACATATGGGTATCCATGGAGATAACTCTGGACTGCAGATTACAACTGTCAAACATGATGGAAAAAATTATTTAGAGTGCTTACAAATTGCTAAAATATTCATAGGTGGAAGACAAAAGTTGGGGTATGTCAATGGTAAGATTATTGAACCTGAAGAAACAGTTCTAGGACATGAAAAGTGAGAAATTGGAAATCTTACATCTATAATCTTGATTGTTACGCTCCATGTAGCCATTGATTAGTAGGGGTTTTTTGTTTATTCAAACTGCAAAATAGATTTGGCACTCTGTATATCAAACTTCCACTCAAAGCAAGAACATGGCTCGAGCATATCAACTAAGGCAGCAAATTTGCCATGTTCGACAAAGGGAGAAGTCTTTTGCTAAATATTTTTCATTACTTTGTAGTATGTGGTAGAAGCCAGACCACTATTAGATGTATAAACCATCCTGGAATGAAGTGATAAATACAAAGAGGTAGTGGAAGAAAATTGCATTTTTGAGTTCCTGGAGGGTTTGAACCTCGAGTTTGAATTAGCCAGGTTCAAATACGTAAGGATACCCTTCCAATGCTTAACATGTATATTCCTCTGTTCAAATTGAATAGTGTAAAAAAATGTCATGTTTCCTAGACAAAACGTTGATCGAACTACTCTTACTTCAGCCTCCTTTCCTCCTAAAAACAACAAAGGGGTGGGACCCAAAAATTTGAAAAAAAAACCTAACCAAGGTGATAAAAGTAAGCTCAAATGTGACCATTGTGGTAGAATTGGTCATCACAAAGAAACTTGTTGGGATCAAGTTAGTCATTCCAGCTAAATTCAATTGTCAAGGTCAATTTAACGCTCACAATGCAGCATGTACTAGGCACAGCTGCTGCTAGAACAAATTAGTAATTCAAGGGCATCAATGTTTGCAAAATCAGGCGGTTCAAATTAGAACCGCTTGATTAGATTGGAACCGGTCACTGGCCGGTTGCAGTGATCCGGTTAGGTATTTTAGAAAAAATTTAACCAAAAAAAAAAGAAAATACTAATAATAATAATAATTATATATATATATAATCTCAAAAAAATAAGGGATTTGTTTGTAATGTGTTTTTTAATGTTTTTCATCATTTTGACAAAGATTGGAAAGTGTTTTGGCCATTAATATTTATTTTTACATTTGCCCCCATCTTTTTGAAAATTTTCACACAAATTGATTTTTTAAAATCCATTTTTTCACTAATTTTCAACTTCATTTTGATGTTCTTTGTTTAATCATGTTCTAAATATACTTTTCATATTTTTTTAGATATTTTTTAAACACTTTTTTGACCAGATTAATTAAAACAAGCCCTTGGCCAGTTCGATTTTTCGCACACCACGTCAAATCATATGTCTTCCTTGTTTTCTTTATGTTCTCAAGATTGCTCATGGGTCTTTTCATCCATCGTAGGAAAAGGAATTGGCAATGTTTCTCCTAAATTATCATTGTCATCATTTCTTCATGTTCCCAACTTTGTTACAAGCTTAATGTCTATCAGTAGTCTTATCAAAAGAGTATATTGTAGCATGATTTTCTTATCTTCTCACTATGTCTTTTAGGATCAAGATATGAGGGAGACAATTGGCAGTGATCATGAAGCCCGTAGTCTAAACATTCTTGACTCTGCAACAACTACCGCTCAAGCCTACAATTCAGTTTTACTGCTAGTAACGATCGTATTTGGCAGTGGCGTCTTTGACTTCGTCATTTATCTTTTAGTTTCTTAAATTGTTTATTTCTACTAGTGTGTTTGAGTTTCAATGTGAGGCCAGTTTATCAAAGCGTCGTAAAAACTCCTATTTACCTAGTAATAACAAAAGCAGGGTTCCTTTTGCTATTGTTCCTTTTGATGTTTGGGGTCCTGTTAAATCTTGTTTTGGTTATAGATATTTTGTTTCTTTTGTGGATGGTTACTCTCGATGTACTTGGATCTACCTTATGAAAACCAAAGATAAAGTTCCACATATTTTCAAGGTCTTTCATAAGATGATTCTCACTCAATTTAATACTAAAATTAAAGTACTTCGATTTGACCAATATGGGGAATAGTCTAATGGAGAGTTACAGTCCTACTTGGAAGAGCAGGGGACAGAACAACAAAATTCTTGCACCTATACACCACAATAAACTGGTGTAGCTGAAAGAAAGAATAGACATCTTTTACAAGTAGGCCGTGCTCTTCTCTTGAGTCTGAATGTACCCAAGAAATTCTCATCTAATGATGTGGTCACTGCATCTAAATTGGATGACATCTTGTGCTTTAAATTACAAGTATCCATATAAACTTCCCTTTTTTGATCATCCACTATTTAGTATTCCTCCTAAAGTCTTTGGTTGTGCTTGCATTGCTCATGTTCTAGGTACATACCATACAAAATTGGATCCCAAATCAGTAAATTGTATTTTCCTTAGTTATCCATCTTTGGGAAAAAGTTACAAATGTTGTGATCCAGTGACTAGGAAGAAATTTGTCACTCTTTTTAGTCCACTCCTTTCTTTCCCAATGCACTTCAATGCGAGGATAGTGTGGAAGGGAGGTCCAGAGATCTTCATCTTTCGTGGAAGAGAGGTCCAGAGATCTTCATCTTCCGTGGAAGAGAAGTCCTTTATTCCTCTTCCTCTCCTTACTGTTTCTGACTTTTGAACCCAGGATGACAATGGGGGGCATTTTCATGGTCCTGAAATGAAAGAAATGAATGTCTATACTTACAGAAACATAAGGAAGTGGAGACCACTATAGCTGACGGGCCCTTACGCCAATTGTATACCTCCAATCCAGGTAATAATCCCAAACCCAGTATGATGATTCTGATCTGCCTATCGTTGTTTGCAAAGGTAGACAAAGTTGCACAACACACCCAATTAGCTATTTTGTTTCCTTTGAATCCTTTTCTCCTTCCTATTGTGCTTTCGTGTCGTCTGTGTCTTCCATTTCTATTCCTTCCAGTGTTATAGAAGCCTTAGCTCATCCCAAGTGGAAAGAGGCTTTGTGTGAGGATGCAGACCCTAATGCATAATGGTACCTGGGACCTAGGAGATCCTCCTAAAGAGAAGAAGATGGATGATTGCAAATGGGCTTACACTGCAAAGCATAGGGCCGATGGTACAATTGACAGATACAAGGCATGGTTAGTTGCTAAGACATCTACCCAAACTTATGGAACAAACCATAGTTACCGGAAGCTTCTAAGGAGGGGGTCGATTTCACTCCAGAAGCTTGATCCCGCGCTCTAAGATACGGGCTCTCGATTCCGGGCGATTCCTTGATATTTGGGATCTCAATTCCAGAAATCGAGGAACACGATCCCATCTAATGGGATCCAGATCCCTATGCCAAAGATCATGGTTCCATGAGTAAGCGAAACCACAATTCCACAATCTTAGAATTGAGTATCCTCGAATTAGGGAGCGGGTTTCACCGATGCATTTCTTTTGTTCATATACAATCGAGTGTAGACCTCCAAATTTTTATGACCTACAATCCCTTTGAACTCCATGATTTCTTACATATTTTACGAGGACAAGGAGAGAAGCAAGAAGATGGTAGGAGATACAAAAGTTAGTCGCGTTATGGTTCAATTGAAGAATGTCAATATGCTCAACTTCCTTGGAGCTAGTTCCACTAAGTCTTGTATACTTCTTGAACGACTTCTATCGCTTGCGTGTTTGTCAACCAAATTGAGCCACATGTGAGATTGCCTTATGGGTGATGGAATAACATATATGCGTGGAAATGTGAGGTCTTTCTCATGTATATGTCTGTGAACCCCTAGCAATCTTCGATAGAGGAGAGCTATTGGGAATTATATATGGCAATGGCTTTCCTTTTTCTTTCTTTGCAAAGGAGAACTTAACTATTGCGGCATTTTTTTTTGGAAACAATCTATCACAAAATTCTTATATTAATCATTATTTGATATCCGAGCAATCCAACTGATTGGTGCCAAAAATGAGGACATGTGCCTTGTGGGCAGACCAATGTAGGTAGGTGTGCAATTTCTGTAATGGATCCACATGTCGTAGGCAGACCAATGTAGGTAGGTGTGCTGTTTTTATCACCCTCCATTCCCATTGCTAACATGGGATCGAGGACCTAGGTTTTTTTTTTTTGATATGAAGTTAACTTGTATTAATGATGAAGGAGATTACATGGCTATGGGAGTCTGATGTTACCCACACATGGGGGACTCAGCAAAAAATCGTTTAGTCTATCATGCACAAAACGGGCTTATAGAAGTCGCCCAATTACATAATTACATTGAGCTTTCACAAAATCCAACTATGCAAAAAAACCTAATAACATAGAGGTTTAAGTTGTGTGCCACTGGTCCCGCGCAAAAAAGAAGGTGGACCCGGCTTGAACATCTTGTCTTTGACTTCTAGCTCCCTCTTTCGCCAAGCAATCTGCATAGTCCTTGGATGTCCTCCATATATGCTTCCAGGAGACGTCCATAGCCCTGCAAATGTGATGAATCTCATAAAAAATTGGAGTTAGGTGCCATGGTGGAGAGCTTGCTCTACTTGCCCAGGAGATGACATTTTGTGAGTCACCTTCCACTGTGAGGTGTGAGCCCCAAGAATGATTGAAGTTTTTCAAGGCTATTAAGAGGGCCAAGGCTTCTGCGTGATGGGAGTCCTTAAGGCCAAGGTGCTCAAACAGTGTTAGGAGGATATTGCCTTTGTGACCAATTGCGGTTGATGATGGAGGACATTATTCCATTGGGTAAGGAAGAAGCTCTCTGGGATACTCGAAAAGACCTTGTGATTTGAGGCCCAAAAGGAGACCATAGAGATTGCCTTGTGAAAGAGTGCCGGTGCATGGAGTTTAGAGCCCAGAAAGATTCTTGAATTTCTTTCCAGCCAAACAGTCCAGATAGTTGCAGCTATAGTTTCCTTCCACAAGATTCTTCCGGCCTTTGGCCAGCATGAGTCAAGATCGTAAGATGTCAAAGCCTTGACGGAGGGGGGGGTGACCCATATGATGCCAAATAGTTGCAAAACACGGCCCCAGAGGTCGTATGAGAAGTCACAGAGGATAAAAAGGTGGAGGTTTGTTTCTTCCTCACATTCACACAAAGCAAACCTATTAGGGATGGGGATCCCTCTCTTTTGGAGGTGGTCCACTGTGAGGGCTTTATGAGAGAACACAAGCCAGTTGAAGGTCTGGACTGTAGGTGGAGCAATGGTGGCCCAAACTCTGGACAGAACTGAGTTATGAAACCCCAAGGAGGTGGGTAAGAGGGTCAAGCTTTTATAGAAGGAGGCAACCGAGAAGTTCCCAGAGGGGACTAAAGTCCACAATGGCATCGTTGCCTTGAGGTAGGATGAAGAGAGAGTGTACGGTTGTCGAGAGTACCTGGAAGTAGCTGGTTTGCTCTTTGATTAGGTTCCTTCGAAAGGAAGGGTTCCAAACTCTACGGCCTCCAGTCAGAATCATCTCCTCAGCAATAGAGGATTCTTTATTACGAGCAAGAGAGTAGAGGGTAGGGAACACCTCACACAGGGGGCAGGGTCCTAACCACAAATTTGACCAGAATTTTACTCTAGAGCCATCTCTTGGGTGGAACCTTATGGACCTAATGAAAGGAGTCAAGGCAGTTGAGAAGGTTTTCCAGGCTCCTGAGGCGTTGTGCCGTTGAGTCCTTTCTGGCAACCAGGCACCCTCAGGGAATCGATATTTTTGCCTTAGAACCTGTGCCCAAAGTGCATTAGGCTGAGTGGCTAGGCGCCACCACCATTTTCCGAGTAGAGACAGGTTGTGCTTTCACATGACTTTGATACCTAGGCCACCCTGGTTTTTAGGTCGACAAACATTGTCCCAAGCTACTAGATGATATTTTTTCTTTTCAACCTACCTCGACCATAAGAAGTTTCTCATGAGTTGGTTCAGATGGTTAGCCACCTGGGCAGGCATCTGGAAGAGGGATATGAGGTAGACTGGGGAGTTTGCAATAGTAGCTTTAATCAGGGTCGTTCTACCTGCCATTGAAAGGAATCTACCCTTCCAGCTTGCCAGGTGCCTATCTACCTTATCTAGGACTTGGGACCATTGCCTGTTCTTAGGTTTCCCAAGTCCTAGAGGTAGACCAAGGTATGTGGTAGGGAGATCCTCGACTTTACACCCCCAGCTTGGCACGAGTGCTCTGACTTCTGCAGTTGTCATAGCAACCCCCAGCATTCTGGATTTTTGCAAATTAACTTTGAACCCAGTTGCTATTTGAAAACAGTTGAGGAACATTTTTAGGGTGTCGACTTCGCTTGGAGAGGCATCCAAAAACAACAGGGTGTCATCTGCGTATTGCAAATGAGACACAGTTGGGCCATGTCTGCTAGTTATGAAGCCAAAAAGGCGACCTGCCTGATATATTCGAGAGATAGAGCGACTGAAAACTTCTGTCGCGATTGCAACCAGGAAGGGGGAGAGGGGGTCTCCTTGATGGAGACCCCTCGAGGAGGGGAAGTATCCTTTTGGGCTTTCATTAATGAGAATAGAGAAATGTGGATGGGAGTAGCAACCTCTCATCCACATCCTCCATCTCTCCCCAAAACCCATTCTGGCCATGGATTCATCCAGAATTAACCAGTCCACATGGTCATAAGCTTTTTCCCAATCGATTTTGAAGATAAGACTTCGTTTTTTTGTCAGATGTCTCGAGTGAACACACTCGTGGGCCACTAAAGCCCCATCGAGAATCTGTCTACCTATGATGAAGGCTGATTGTGTGGAGGAGATGATAGAGGGGAGAATATGTTGAAGCCTAGTGGCGAGTACTTTAGCCAGAATCTTGTAGGAGGAGTTAAGAAGGCTGATTGAGAGGAAGTCTTTTATTTCCTTGGCTCCTTCTACTTTTGGGACCAGTGTTAGGAAGGTGGCATTCAAGGCTTTATGGAGAGTTCCCTTTTGGAAAAATTCCTCAAAGAAGAGAAGGAAGTCAGAACGGAGGACTTCCCACAAAGCCTTGAAGGGGGCAATCAGAAAGCCATCGGGTTCGGGGGCCTTGTCTTTGGCTAGAGCATTGATAGCTTGTAGAATTTCTTCTTCTGTAAAGGGTCTCTCTAACCAAACAACTTAGTCTTCAGTGAGAGTTAAGAAATCAAGGGAAGACATTCTCGGTCTAGGACCTGAGGGAGCAGAATATAGGGTCTGAAAGAACTCTATGATTGCCTGCTCTATTTCGCCAGGTTGGGTAAGGTAGGTGTTGTTTACTTTGATCATCGAGATAGTATTGTCTCTTATGCGACAGTTGGCTATCTGATGAAAAAAAGCAGTATTATAGTACCCTACCTTCAACCAGAAGACTCTTGATCTTTGGAACCAGTAGATCTCTTCTTTCTTGAGAGTAGAAAGATATTCCAATTTTGACTTGGATCTGAGGTCCTGCTCTGAGGCATCTAGAGATCTTGTTTCCTCCAGAATGTCCAAATTCTTGATGGTTCCTAACAGTGAAGACTTAATGTGGGAGAAGTTACCGGGGATGGAACTACTCCATGTTTTGATGGCTGATTTAAGCAGTTGGAGTTTGGTCTGAACGATATAACGAGCTCTACCCGTAACATGGGGAGCAAAAGAATTCCACCAAGTTTGGACAAGGGTAAGTAGGGACTCTTCTTGGAGCCAATGAAGTTCAAATCTGAAGGGTTTGGGGCCCCTCGTTATTGCATTGATATCAAGCAGAATAGGACAGTGGTCCGACGTAGGTTTAGGTAGGGCCAAAGATAAAGATCTCGAAAATTTTCCTCCCAATTTACTGAAAGGAGGAATCTATCTAATTTAGATGGGATTGGTAGAGTGGTTGGACCATCTATACCGACAACCCTGTAGAATGGTTGGACTTAGGTATTACATCACAATATTGGATTTTTATATCGCCATGTGTAAGATCATACTTCAATGACAACAAAAGCGTAAAAGAGAATTTGAATGACATGAATTTTGTTAACATTGATACTAGGTTTGTGAATTTGAAAAAAGTTAAAAATATTGTTCAATGGTAGTCGCTGCCAAGTTACAATACAGTTGATAAGTGAACTTCGAGAACCTCGATCCTTATCATGGAGGACAGCGATCCCATTTAGTAAAGAATTCGCTCTTGTAAAGATATGGAGCACGCTCCCTAAAATTCAGGGATCTCGATCCTTTCACTTGACCATGTACGAACCTCGTTCCCCAAACCACTAATCTTCGAGCCTACCTTGCTCCGTGCTCCTGCTACCAATTCCAAAGCTCTTGTAGCTCCCGTTCCCGGTAACTATGGAACAAACTATCAAAAGACCTTCACTAATGTTTGTAAGATGAATTATATTCAACTCCTTTTATCTATAGCAGCTAACATGGAGTGTCGTTGCACCAACTAGATGACAAGAATGTGTTCCTTCAAAAGGATTTGCAGGAAGAAAAATATAGCTAACTTCCACCTAGATTTAGGGCTCCGGGAAATGAAGGAAAAGAGTGTAGATCGAAAAGGGCATTTATGGATTAAAGCAGTCTCCCCGAGCATGGTGTTGACAAGGTTTAGTGGTGTTGTCGAAAGAGTTGGAGATGCTCGAACTCATGCTAAGCACACTCTGTTTGTGAAACATACCAACTTCGTTACCACCGCCCTAATTGTGTATGTGGATGATATTGTTGTAACAGGAAATTGCCTTTGAGAAATTCAACAACTCAAAAGCTTTCTAATTAGGGAATTTGTGATTAAAGATTTGGCCCATTGAAGTATTTTCTTGGTATAGAAGTTGCCAAGTTGAAGAGAGGAATCTTTATCTCTCAAAGGAATTATGTGTTGGATCTTCTTAATGGAACCAGGAAGCTTAAGGCAAAACCTGTTGATACTCCCATACAACAAAATCATAAGCTCGATGACAAAAAAGGTGAAGCACTTAAAAAGTACATATTTTCTAAAGGTTGATGTGTATATTGATATATCTTTCAGTAACGTGTCCAGATATTAAATATGCTATGAGCATCATCAGTCAGTCCATGCATGCTCCTAGAACTACTCATATTGAAGCTGCTTACAGAGTTCTTAGATATTTAAAATCATCACCAAGTAAACGATTGCTGTTTGCGAAAAGTGAGCACATCCAAGTTGAGGCTTATATATGCGCAAATTGGGAGGTTGGTTGTGTTATAGACCAAAGTTCCATATCATGCTTTTGCACTCTAATTGAGGGTAACATTGTGACTTGGAGTAAAAACAATCAATTTGTAGCCCGAAAGTGCAGAAGCAAAGTACTGTTCCATGGTTTATAGTGCATGTGAATTGTTGTGTTTAAAAATCTTATTATGGGAACTTGGTTTTCCTGTGGATCAATGTCTTACTCTGATAACAAGGCCGCCATTAGTATAGCTCACAATCATGTTCCGCATATGATCGGACCAAGAATGTTGAGGTAGACCAACATTCTATTCGATAGAGAGTTGCTACCAGAGAAATTTGGCTTCCTCACGTAAAGACAAAAGATCAACTAGCAGATACTCTAACAACGATGGCTGCTAAATATCGACTATGAATTATCTTAAGCAAGCAGGGCATGATTAATATCTATGCACCATTTTGAGGGGGAGTGTTTTGAGAGTGATTATTTAAGGCTTAGTTCTAATTATTTTGTATTTAACTCTCTAAGGACTTATTTTTCCTATTTTGTATTTAACTCTCTAAGGACTTATGTTTCCTTTTCTCCACAAAAGAACATTTTTATAACGTAAATCTTTTATAACTAATCTAAATATATGAGAGGTGATGAAGCTCAATATGACCTAACATCGCACTCTCTGTTTCTTCCTCTCTCAACATCCTCTTCCTTCCTCATTCTCTCTCTTATAGAGCACTTGATTTCTTCATGTTGTTTTCTTCCTTTTTCTCCTCCTTTCATTATTTACTCCTATATTTTAAATGTTCTAGGTTATCAAAAAATGAGAACCTGCAACTTTCAACCCCTCAATGGAAGATTTCTTATCCACTTTTATAGGAAGTTCACCTCACCATTTTTTCGCTTATCCCATATTTTCCTCTCTCGTGTCACAACCCTAGCCATTCTCTTGTCTCTCTCCTTACCATGCCCATTTGTCTCTCTTTTCGCTCTCCTGCGTGAATATTGTCATTCTCTCTTTTGGAGATCTCTTCCCTCATGCTCTCTCACCTTGCAAGCCCAGCCACTGTCTCATCTCTCTCTCCCATCACCATTGCCACTCCACTTTCTTTTCTCTCTCGTTGTCATTATTCTATGTATGTGTGTGTAGAAAGCTACAAAGCCTGATCTCCATGAAGCATTGTCAGATGATTATGAAGCGCGATCTCTGTATTCGAAAACTTCCAGACAAGAAATCAAACAAGTACTCCAGAACTTCCAGAAATCAATAGTTCCAGCTTCCAATGAACTGGAACTCCCAAGTTCCAAAGAACCCCAGCTTCTAGTTACCCAATAGGCCCTAAGTTTGAATCAATTAATTAAGACCACACTCATGTGGTGCTAGTTTTGTTATCAAACTAGGTTAACATAGTTCAGTGTTGACAGGACCCACTGCTAGGACTAAAGTGAGTACTTCAAGTCCCAGACTGCCAACACGTACAAGGTACAACTGAAATGGAGCCAAAGTGGCCATGCTGTCTCAAACTGCCTTAAATAAGCCTCCCATTTTTAATATTTATGCATGCTTACCATGTGATGAGATGATAAGCTCACGGATGAGTTAATGGATTCACTTTTGCATTGGAGGTGCATGTGTCTCTCTTGCAAATAAGCTACTAAAGGTAAATCACCTACAATTGTGTAAACAATCTAGGGATATATGTGATTACCATTTATTGCATAAAACCTTTTATATAAGGTTTTCCCACCCTATAATTGCTGGTGGAAAATTGGTCAGGGACCCCAAGGGATTGGCACTCATAAAAAATTCCACTTTTTTTCCTTTTGACAAATAAAGTTGGCTCATGGAACATCATATGATGGCTTTAAAACAATTATGCTACACCCTACTGAAATGTATTACTAGTATTCAAAATTCAAAGATGGAACACTGGAAACATCTATCATGGAATTAAAGGGATGCAGACTTAGTGGTAGATAGCTTATCTAATTTGGAGGTCTCAATTCGGGTAGAATTCAAGTATTTAAAGTCAAAATAAATTGTCACTCTATAACATATTATGTGATTTTAACTTTCAAAGCTGTTGAAAATTTATGAGTTATGAAAAACAAAAAAGTGAGATTCTATACAGGAACAAAACATGCCTTGCCAATATTGCTAATTGCTAAATAAAAAGGCATGGTAAAACATGTGAAAATATTGAGGCATTCAATTTGAGGCAAAAGAGCTCTGAAGATAGGTATAAGTTCCAGAGTCAATTGACTACAGGCATGCATGCACACACACAAGCCATGAAATGATCTTCCATGGAAGCCAAATGCAAACAGTAGACGCCCACGAAATCATGTGCAGACCTAAATGTCCACACACATGCTAACACACCGTTGTTGGTAAATATATGGATGCATCTATGAGCATTTGATTCCAGTAGGATCTAGTAATCATTTCACTGAACATTTTATTTTGTTAATTACATGAAAGCGAAAACATAGAGCCGCTATCATCCAAAACAAACAGACCATGAAACAATATCGAAACAAACTAAAAGGAATGAATATTACTTATCCAGATTTGCATCGATTCGTACAGCCCAATCTCCACCATAGCCGGACCCAATTTCATGGGATTTCAGAAAGGAAGTAGATATATGCGTATCTTGATCAACCAACACCTGACAAAATCAATAGTCAAACCTCTATTAGAGATTCAAAGTCAGCTAGGAATGAAAACAGAAATGGTCCAATGATGCCTACTGCTTTAGGATAGATGAATAAGAATCTAAACAACGGATATAGGATAGATGAATAAGAATCTAAACAACGGATATTTCTCATTTTTCATAGAATCACTGAAGGAGAAGCCCCATCAACAACTACTACAAGAAAGGGTACTTCTAATACTGATGAGACTAATTTCATGCCTGTTGTCCATAATCCCGCCCATTGTGACGAAGCCATCCATAAGTGCGCAGATCATCTGAATCTTCGCAAACATGCCTTAGAAAGTATTGCCCATCCTTGAGTCCAATCCACATCAATCCAGCCATTAATGACTTCGGAGTCCTGCGAATTCAGAAGTCAATTACCACAAATACCAATCAGCATGCAGCATCCAACCCGGATCTATTTGACAATGGGCACACCAAGTTAACCACTTAATATAAAATATAATAATCCTTTAATTCATCAAAGTGAAAAAGCTTTTAAAATGAAATGGCTGCCCCATTATTCCCCTGTAAGAGATTCATACAGACACGAATACAATCTAAAAGAGTTGCACAAGAGTACAAAGAATTCAAGAACATAGGCTAACAGCAACATTACAAGTGACCAAATATATATTTAAATAATGAACTGATGAACAGTCTGCATTATTTAACATAATAATTTCATAAAATAGAAAGGCAGCAAATACAAGGAACACATACAATATGCGTTATATTATTGATACGCACAGGCGACCTTAGAAAAGTGAAGTTATAAAATTGAAAACCAATTGTTGCAATTCAAATGAACTGATTAGCTTTAAAGCAACACACTTAGATAACCAGTGATTCTACCATAGTCACTATGAAAGCCTTAAATAAATACATAAAAATTGTGAAAGCATATAACAAACTAGATGACTCCATGGAAACAATGACCATACCTTGCTCGAATCCCTAGATAAAGGTGTGGCCTGTAAGTTCCCCAATACATGCTTTCCCTATGCTCCCCTTGAAACTGAAAAATAACAATTCTCTCCATTTATGCAATCAATTCCAGATCAAACAATAAAAAACCAATTGAAATTCTAAACTCAAGAACACTATTCTGCAATACAAATGCTCACTTGAAATTGCAAAACAATCTACACTTCTCTAAGTTTATGCAACTATTTCTAGATCTAACAATCAAAAGCCCAACCAAAACTTCAAGTTATAGAAACCCACTTCAATAACCAAAATTTCCCCCCTAAAAATCCAAATTTTATCAATTACATCCATTCATGTTAGTATTTACAGACCCAAAAATCAAACGCCCCATTCAATGACCAAGTAAACCAAATGCTCACTAAAAATTGCAAAGAATTGTACAATTTTCTTGACTATGCAACCATGTCCCGTCCCAACTATCACCCAACTGAAATCCTAAATTTAAGAAAACTAGATCCATATTTTAAAAACCCAAAACTTTCCCTTTGAGACTAGAAAAACTCTGACAATTTTATCCATTTATGCAACAATTTCCAGATCCAATCACCCAACAATCTCAGAAACCCTATCGAAACCCTGATAATCAAAAACCTCATTAAAAAATTTAAAAACCTAAATGCTCACTCAATATTACAAAAAATTCAACAATTTCTTGGATATGCAACCTTGTCGAGTCCCATCTATCACCTAACTCAAATCCAAAATTTCAGAAACCAGTTTGATATTTCAAAAACAAAAATGCTCCCCTTGAAACTGCAAAACTTAAACAATTCCATCCATTTATGCAACCATTTCCAGACCCAGTCACCCAAAAACCTCATGAACACTATCAAACCTTGATATTCAAACCCAATTGGAACGAGCCTAAGAAAGGAATACAAGGATAAAACAAAATAACTAGGAAACAATTAAATAGAAAAAAGAGAATGGGCTAGAAAACCCAAGAACTCAGCAGTAAGAGGACTACCTCCTTACAAGACTCAATGTCAGCTTCTTCTTATCTCCATACCACACCCCATTACAGCAATTTATAGAACTCAATGACACCTAAACTTCACCATCAAGTCACATACTTTACTTGACCATCAAGTTGGACACTTAGTGACCGAATTCTTACATGTCAGCCTCCCAAAGAGAGCCCTGTCCACAAGGCTGAAAATGGGGGAAGCGCTCGACGAATTTGTGCCATCATTCACATGTGGCATCATCAGGTTCAATAGCTTTTCATTGGACCAGCACCTCAGTAATGGCATGGTTTTGAAATTTGCACATGCAACTGTCTAAGGTGGCGACAGGTTCCAGCTCCAATATTCCGTCATTTGAGAGTTGAGGAAGTTTGGTATGCACTATTGATCTTTGTCCCGCTACTTTCTCCAAGTATGATGTATGATGCATGAAAGACTGGGTAGATCTTGGATGATTCAGGTAGCTCTAACTTGTAAGCAACATGTCCAATGCACTCAATAAACTTATATGGCCCATAAATTTATGAGCAAGCTTCTTAGGCCACAAACCTCCACAAAGGTCGGCAATATGATTGTAACCACAAGGAAGACCACATCTCCTATTTGGTACTCTCTTTCGGTCCACTTTTTATCTGCTTGGTTCTTCATGCAACATTACTCAGAATTTAGATTTTCCTTCAAAATTGTGTGACATGCTCTCGACTTTATAGCCTTGAATCTACAGCTTGAACACTTGTAGCCCCAGGGATATAAGACATGATAGTTGCCCATAAACAGCTTCATATCATTTTGATGGAATGGTGGTGGGTGGTAGTGTACCGCCATTCAGCCATGGGGCATCTAACCCAATTTTGGGTTGGCTCGATGCGAAACACCATCAATAGGTCTCAAAACACTAGTTGACCACATAAGCCTACTTGTAAGTTTGAGGATCGTAGGGCAAACTCATTTTCAACTGGGTATCCTGCAGCTTCAACAACTGTCACCTAAAATTACTCACAAAACCAGTTGCATCACGATCACTCACAATAGCACTTGGCATTCCAGAGCTTAAATATATGATCAAGGAAAACTTAAACAGCCACAATAACAGTAAATAGGGGGAGAGAGAGAGTAGAAGGACGAAGTAAGCATACTTACCCAACTAATCAACAACCAATTATTTGACGAACTTTCCATGAGAAATAGGAAGAGTATTCAGTGAAGTCTATTGAAATATCAGCTCATTTATGATCGAGTATAGGGAGTGACTGCAATCATCCTGGGGAGCCTGTCGTTTTGATCATTGGCGTACTTCACGTTCTGCAACAAACTGTTCAGCATCATGCTTAGTCCCGTTCCAATAGAAGGACCTCGAAACCCACTCGTATGTTTTGAAAAAAACTGAATGCCTCGCATATATTTCCAAGACGAGGTAGGGGCCAACACTACACGCCTCTGTATCGAAAAACCCTTGTCATCTATATTTGGGCTTTGCCATGACGTTAAATTTCCTTCATGAGAGATTTTATAGAATCACCCTCCCCCCACTCTTGTTTGATGGCAGCCATCTACTCAGGCTAAGGTGAAGATATAGCATTGAGAGAAACGGCTTCCTCATGGAGATGTGAAAGGGCATCTGTAAGTATGTTCTCCTTCCCCCTTTGAGAGACAGTTCATAGTCATAACCCATGAGTTTGGTGACCCATTTTTGTTGCTTAGGAGTTGAAATTCTTTGCTTCATAAGACTGTGATGATCATGTGGATAATAAAGCGTCGTCCAATTAAATACAGTCTCCATTTATTTATGGCATGGATAATAGCTAACATTTCCTTTTCATATGCCGACAATGACAAAATTTGGCCTGAAAAAGCCTTATATTGAAAGCTATTGGTTGTTCCTCTTGTATAAGCACAACAATCAGTCAAGTCCCTAAGGCCTCTCCCTCTATAATGAAATCTTTGGAGAAATTAGGTAGAGCTAATACATGTGTGGAGTTCATTGCCCTCTTCAAGGCATGAAGGGCAAATCATGGCATTAGAAAACCACTGGAAGGAATTCTTTTCTAATAAGACAAATACATGCGAACATGTTCTACTAAAATCCTTTACAAAATTTCGATAATAACTAGTAAGTTCAAGAAACCCATGCAAGATTTTCAATGTTTTAGGGAATTTACCATGCTTTCGATCTTCTGAGGATCTGCCTTGATATCGTCAGCCCCAATGATGTGACCCAGGTATCAGACTTTCTGCCTTCCAAATGAACACTTATTGTGTATGAGATAAAGTTGACGGGCCCATAGTATCCACAATGAACATCATAAGTGATCCAAGTGCTCCCTGCACGTATTGTTGTAAATTTAGAAGTCGTCAAAAAATACCAAAATAAATTTTCTCAGATAGGGTTAAAAGATCTCATTGTTCCAGCTTTAAATTATTGTTGGTGCATCGGTGAGTCCAAAGGGCATAATAAAGCACTCATAATGGCCTTCATGGGTCATAGATCATGGGAAATTTGTCCTTAATCTAAACATTATTTAAGGGATTGTAATCTACGAACATTCTCCATTGACCACTCTTTTCACATACCATGAGAATAGGCAAGAAGTAAGGACTACTGCTAGGACAAATGATACTTGCTTCCATCATTTCTTGGTCAAGCTTTTCTAGTTGTCTTTTGAACATATAGGTACCAGTAAGTAAAATGTCGTGATCATAAGATTGCGGATGGGGTAACCCCTTGGACCCCATAAACACATCACTATATTGTTATAACAAAGACATGAACTCAGGATGCTCCGAATTTTCCACCATTACCAACAATGAGAATAATTGTGCTACTATTCCTTGAGACCCCTTGCACACGAATTTCTCCATGCGACATGAACTAATGATCTTTGTTGGCCAGCATGAACCACCTTTAGGGTATATTGATGCTCATTGATTTTGAACTGCATCCACAATTCAAAGAAAACCCATATAATTAGTCGCATTATTCTAAGCCAATGAGTTCCTAAAACCATGATGCAACTTCCCAAGGGCAAAACATACACATCGAGTTTGGTTGACAATTCCCCATGGTTATAGGTACATTTCCACATCTTCCCTTACAAGCTAGCTTGCATCCATTAGCCATCATAACCGCAATGTTTTTTTTTGAGGGAAGTTAACTAACATTTAATAACAAGTGAGTTACAACAATACTAAGAGGTCCACAAAGTATGGACCTCGATAAAAACGTGGTCCTTGAGAGGAGGACCAGAAAAAACCTGCTCTACGAAAATTAGAAAAAGGATTAGTAGAAGAGAGAAGTGAGTAGGGCTTATAGGAATGTCCAATTACAAAAGCAGACAAAAAAGGAATGCATGGTAGGGGCTTATAATTTTGCCCATTTACACACTACTTCCATTTAGTTCTGTTGCCGAGCTGCTTCTTTAACGAGTGCATCTGCTATTGCGTTTGCGGTACTCCGAGTGTGCTTCCAAGACACTTCCAAGTCCTTGCATAAGTGGTCGATCTCATCAAAAATATGGGCCAGATACCAACGTGGGTCAATTTTCCCCGATCCCCACTTGATAATGTTTTTGGCATCTCCTTCAATCTCAAGGAATCTACCACTGAAACTGTTATATTTCTTGAGTCCAATTAGGAGGGCGATGGCCTCTGCCATTTGCGAGTCCTTCGTTCCGATGTATTCATAGTAGGTTAGAAGGACTCCTCCTACATGATTTCGATACACGCCCCCTGCCGGGCCCGGGTTTCCCAATGAGCATCCATCAAAGTTGAGCTTTATATAGCCCTCTGAAGGAGGAGTCCATCGAGGGATACTTTTAACTCGGTGATGACTAAGGTTAAGGAGGTCATCCCACTCTCTCAAGAAAGAAGAGGCTGAGATACCCACGAAGGGTTTTTGTTGGGAAACCCAAAAAATAACAAAGGACGTTATTTTTTGGAATAGGGTCTGGAATGTTTTCTTTTTCCCTCAAAAGATCCTAGAGTTTCTTTCCCCCCATATGTGCCAGAGGGTAGCCATTACTGTGGCATTCCAGAGTATTTTCCCAGATTTCCTCCAACTGTCCTCGTAGGAAATGACAAGCAAAACAGAGACGAAAAGTGGAAAAACTCATGAGAGTCTAAATAACTAAAATAGTAGACGCCAAATAGAGGATGCAAAGTCACAATGCAGTAAGAGGCGTGTTACAATTTCTTCTTCTTTAAGGCACATTATGCATCTGTTAGGAAATTGAAAACCTCTCTTCTGAAGGTTGTCTATGCTAAGGGGCTTACCTTGAGCCGCTAACCACCGATAAAACTGTGCCCTTGGGGGTGCGATAGAATTCCACACTCTATTTGAGGAAGGGACTATATCTGGCACTTCCGTCAATACCGTGTAAAAGGACGCTATTGTGAACCTCCCTGAGGGGGATGGGGTCCAAATCAGGGAATCCATCCCCGATTGCGATAAGAAAATTCCATGGAGTTCAACGCTGAGGGTAGCAAATTGAGGGACTACGTCATCGGAAAGGGACCTTCTAAAAGATGAGTTCCAAGTCTTGCAATTGCCAGTGAGAGTCATCTCCTCCGCAAATAGCGAGTCTTTACGATTGGATATGGCAAAAGGAGAGGGGAATATGTCTTTGAGTAGTGATAAGCCCAACCACAAATCCTCCCAGAATCGCACTCTACTACCTCCTCTTGCATGAAATCAGATGCTTGTTCTGAATTGAGGGAGAAAGGATACCAGAGTTTTCCAAATTCCCAATCCTGAGGGGTAGGAATTAGTCTGTGGGGATATTATATTTGCTTCTTAGCACCTGCGTCCAGCACCTGCGTCCAAAGTTGATTTTCATGGTTGGCTAGCCTCCACCACCATTTCCCCAATAGTGCACAGTTCTATTTCCTAAGGTCTCTTATTCCCAATCCTCCCATCTTCTTATGGGTACAGATCTTGTTCCAGGATAATATGTGAATCTTGTTTGTTTCTGCTGATCCCGACCATACGAAGTTCCTCATAAGTTGTTCTATCCTCTTTTTTACTGAAACCGGAATTTGGTAGAGCGACATATAGTAGATCGAGGTGTGGGCAAGAGATGCTTTGATGAGAGTACATCTGCCCACCATAGAAAGATATATTACCCTTTCCACCCTGCCAGTCTTCTATCTATTCTATCAATGACTTGGCCCCAAAGCTGCTTTTTGGGTTTGCCAAGCCCAAGGGGTAGCCCTAGATAAGAGGTTGGGGTTTCTTCCACTACGCACTCCCAATCTGGCATAAAGGTCCTGGTTTGGGAAGAATTTAGACAAACTCCAATCATTTTAGACTTAGTCATATTGACCTTAAATCTAGTGGCCAATTCAAAACAAGCAAGGAAGATTTTGAGGTTGTGGACTTCAATCTTATTTGCATTCAGGAAGACCAGGGTATCATCTGCATATTGCAGGTGTGACACGCATGGGAGAAGGCCAGCCTGGAAGATCCTGGAGATGGATTGGCTGAAGACCTCTCCCACAATAGTGAAATGGAAAGGGGAGAGGGGGTCTCCTTGTCTTAGACCCCTAGACGCATGGAAGAAACCCTTTGGAGAACCATTAACTAAGACAGAGAAGTAAGGACTAGAGTAGTCGCCTCTCATCCACATTCTCCATCTCTCGCCAAACCCCATTCTAGTAAGAGTTTGTTCAAGGAGTGACCACTCGACATGGTCATAAGCCTTCTCCCAGTCAATTTTAAAGATAAGGCCTAGCTTTTTATCTCTAAAACGAGAGTGAATACATTCATAAGCAATGAGGACTCCATCCAAAATCTGTTTGTTTTTAATGAAAGCTAACGAGGAGAGGGATATGACATGACCAAATTTAGGACCTGTTTAATCCTAAATGCAAGAACCTTGGAGAGGATCTTGTATGACGAGTTAAGGAGGTTGATAGGACGTAGTCTTTAATATCTTATGCTCCTTCTAACTTGGGCACCATCGCTATGAAGGTTGCATTAATGGCTTTATTAAGTCTTCCATGCCAGTAGAATTCCTC
Source organism: Amborella trichopoda (assembly GCF_000471905.2). Next base: position 5,275,470 of record NW_006499436.1, read on the forward strand.
GAAAAACTGATGGAAGTCTTCCTTAAAAGTGGTCCAGTATGTTTTGAAAAAGGCCATGAGGAATCCGTCTAGACCAGGCGCCTTGTCAGAGGCTAAATCATTCACTGCCCTTGCAATTTCCTCCTAAAAAAAAGGACATTCAAGCCAATCTGCTCTATGGGTGGGAAGTGTGTTGAATTCTAGATCTCCCATGCTGCGTCTAGGTAAGTTTGGAGATGAATATAGGTTCCTGAAATGGCAGATGATGGCTTCTTCAATATCTAGTGCAAAGTCAAAAATCGAGTCTCCAACTTTTATGGCCTAAATCAAGTTGGTTCGGTGTCGGCTATTCGCAACTTTATGAAAAAACTTGGTATTTAGGTCCCCTGACTTAAGCCAAGAAACTCTGGACCTTTGATACTAGTAAAGCTCTTCCATTTCATGGGTAGAAAGATACTCCGATTTAGTGGATTGTCTGAGGTCAAACTCCGCAGGTATGAGGGATCTGGACTCCTCTAACCTATCTAGGTCTTGTATGATGTCCAGTTGTCTTTTTTTGTTGGTAGTGAAGTTTCCCTGTAGTGAAGAGCTCCAGGATTTAAGTGGCTTCTACAAGTTTTGTACTTTTTTCTGTAGCATGAACCCAGCCCTACCTGTGACCTGGTTAGAGAAGGATTGCCACCATAAAGGAATGAGAGAGGCTAGATCGTCCTCTTGTAACCAGGCTAATTCGAAGCGGAAAGGCTTGGGTCCCCTAGGGATAGGCTGGGTATTAAGTAAAATGGGGCAGTGGTCAGAGGTGGGTTTTGGAAGAGTAAAGGCATGAGACCTTGCTAAGGAGTCTTCCCAACTAGGAGACAATTTAGAGAGAGTGGGCTGGGCCTCATGATCCAACCACGTGAATTAGTTCCCTAGGAGAGGGATCTCTAGCAGCACTTGTCTTGATATGAAATCTGAGAAATCTATCATGATCTTGGTAATAATATTTGTGGAGTTTCTTTCGAAGGACCATCTGGTGATATTGAAATCTCTCCCCAAGCACCAAATGGGATGAGGTAGGGTAGCCATGTCTTCTAGCTCTTCCCATAGTTTAGGTCGCATAGAAGATAGATTCGGGCCACAAACCGCAGTGAACTTCCATTCTTAGTTATCTGAGTTTCGAGAAAGAAGGACAGTGACCGTGAAGTCGCCGATATGGTAGGAGATGAGAGAGTGTTCAGTGGGGTTCCAAACTACCCATATTCCTCCAGAGGCCCCTACAGCTGGGCAAGAAAGCCATTAGCATGGAGACATTGTTTCAAAAAGCGGACCACCCAACGCCTGGGCGGCCTCGCCTAGGCGGATTTTCTTGGGCCACGTCTAGGCGACCACCTAGGGCCTGCGCCCCACCCAAGGGCGGAACTGTGGCTCCTTGAGGGTATTTTTGGGTCATTTTTTTAATACTAAAGAGGTAAAATTGTGGGTTTTAGGTTCATTTGAAACCTAAAACCCATTAAAGGCTATTTTAGAGAGAGAAAACCCAAAAAAACCATATATTTCTACTAGGCCGCCCACGTTCTTGGCGCCCGCCTAGGCATTGGGCGGCCTGGACCCCCCCCCCCCCCACGACCGCCTAGCGCTTTTTGAAACACAGCATGCAAATAAACCCCAAATTCTTTTGACTGAGAGAAGATTAGGTTCCGACCGTTTGGTTTCTAACAGCGCCAAGACAGAAGGTTTAAACTTGGCGCAAAGGTCTCTTACGGCTTGTTGTTTCGAGGTCGGTCCCAGACCCTTAATATTCCTGGAGATGATAATCATCTAAGAAACGAGGAGGGGGTTGCTACTGCCAATCTGGAAGACCTCCTGGCCGGGGGCCTTCCAATGGACGAGGGGGACTCAGAGGACAAATCCGAAGGGTAGATCTATCCCGGGTTTATTGAGGAAAAGAGGTTAAGTACTTCTCTATAACCTTTTTTCATCCGCTGCAATCTGTCCCCCAAGGTAGAGTCTAGTGAGAGGAGAAGGTGATGGTATGTGTCTTCCAATTGAAATCCCATAATGCTGAAAAAATACTTAACCTTTTCTTTAATATGGTCTGGGTTGTGATCTACCTGGCTGCCTTGCCAGAAAGACCCCTCCCTGAACGACGATGCTTCCTGCAACTCATGGGCCACCTGAGGATATTGGTTGAGCGAATCAAGACCTTCCTTACCTGGCTGAGAATTATTTTGAGGGATGGGAGCGGAGAGGCTCAGGGGTGGTCCAGACGGGGAAGCAAGGGAGTGAGAAGAAAACCGGGGGGGGGGGGGAGCGCGAGGGGGGGAATGGGGGGCCCTGGTTGGTAGATTGGGAGATGTTGAAAGCAATTATGCTTACTGAAAGGGATCATTAGAGTCAAAAGCCCCCGTTTCATTTAGATGGCCCACTATGAAGGAGGGGTTAAGAGCTATGTGGAGTTGCAGGAGAGGCTGTACAAACCGAGGGAAAGCAGTGCAAGGGTTGAGGGGGTGGCCATGATTGCGGTAGAATGAGAGGAGTGAGGAGCTGAGACAGCAGATTGGAATAAGAGAAGGGTAAAGAGGGAGGTAATGGGCTAAGTATGAGGCAAGAACCTCCAAATCCAGCGACGAGGGAAACAAAGTGTGGACCATCAGAATACCAATAGGGTAAGGGGACCAGTCCGCATCAGGTAAGGTGTGGGAGGAGAGAAAAGAGCGAGAGATAGGAGACAAGGTGCAAGCTAAGAGGTCAAGGAGGACCTCACGGGAAGGGATAACCTATAAAACTGGCAACTCAGAAGTAGCGTCAGTCAAATCCTCGGGTCCTTTTCCGGTGATAGCAGTCTCCAGGGTTAGCACCACCTTACCAGTGTCTGCCGCCGGGGGTTTGGTCGCCATGGGAAGGGGAGGATGGATATTCTTTGCCGCCTCTAGTGGACTGACATCTCCAAGAGGAGGAAGGCTTGAACCAATATTAGAGCACTCTACAGCCAGGGGTTCAGACTCTGGAGTAGAGGAGGACAGAGGGATGACCGTTTGAGTTACTAGACTGCCCTGGGCCGAGGACAGAATTGAGGGTTCCAGGGGGTTATCTCTTAGAGGGGGAAAAGGGGAGAGGAAGAAGATGGCAGGACCGAGGGAGTAGTGGAAGAGAGGGGGGACGCATGGCTGACGGTACCAGGTGGTGCATTCGACGGGGACGACTGGGTAATCAGTCCCGTTAACTGAGAGGACGCCGGGTCACCTGCTACTGGGACGCGTGGCGAAGGCATAATGTTTTTACAAGGGTAAATATAAATTCATCTTGCTTTGCCACTTTAGGGTCTACAAAAGTTATTGGTACTACAAAAAACAATGAGAATGATGATTAGATGCTTCTTTAAATACCATTGCACTCGCATAGCTTGAGGAGATCTAACCCTGGCTAGAGCATGTATCAATATTTTTTGGTTCTCTTCAATGACTTGGGGAGGGTTAGTCATCCTCACTCTTGTCATCCTCAATTGCTTCCTCATAAGTGTCCCCATTCAGCAAATATAATTTCTGCACCTTGCAACAATGCTTGCTGATGTACTACTTGTCAAAATTAACAAAGGCCATTCTCTCAATGTTCTCACATCTTTGCTGGTGAGGGCTTTTTAATAAGGGTGCCAAAGGTCATGCGGTTAGCGCCGTGTGTTTTGGTGACAAAGATTTGCTTTGTTGTCGTTGAGCCAGCAACCATATTCTTGCATGTCTGCCAACCCCCAATGGTTCCAACATTGGTATTCGATTAAACAATCGCATATCATGGCGAATTTCTTCCTTGAGCCTACTAACAAAACAACTGGTTAAAAAGGCATCTGACACTCCATTTGTTTGATTAGCCAATTTCCTGAATTGGATTTGGACGAAGCTTAATGACCTAGTGAAATCCTTGGATTGGCTTGGGCCATAATGTACGCATAGAGCTATAGTAAATTCTTTCCATGTGGGGATTCCATTGACTTTCTCAAACCACTAGTACCATTCAACAAACCACTGGTACCCATTAAGCAACTTGTTCTAAATGAGTGGAAGCAAGGCGTACCTTACTCTCCCCGAGAACTTGATGAAATGCAAAATATTGCTCAGTTCTGTAAATCCAAGTGATTAGATCATCCCCATCAAAGTGAGGTTAGTCTAACTTAGCTAGAAAAGGGAATAGGAGGCATGGAAAATTACTAGATGAAGCAAGCACTTTTTTCTTGATGGAAGGATTCAAATGTAAGTGAATATTGCAGTGGGGATGAGGAACCAGTATGGTGTGTCTTCCGTTTACAGATATGATCTCGTTTTGAACTTGTTTCAAGGAAGAAGACATGATATCAAGTATGTGCTCTACAACAAAAATTAACGCATGTCTTTGACGGCGCGAAAATGCTCCTGAGTGTTATTTCTACTTGGTTTAACTCTGACTCAAGTTTTTCGATAGTGGAAGCCATTAACCTAGGTGATCAGATGAGGGAGAAGTGTTTGTTCATCATACCTAGGGTTTGATTCCAGTTTTTGAGGTGCTATGAGTCAACAAGGGTGAAGCATAGAGGATAAATCAAGCAGAATCATTCCCAAAAAAGCGCTCTAACACTAGATAGAATATGAACCCAAGAAAGGAATAAAAGGATAGAAGAAAAAAACAAAGGAACAAGTGAATAGATAAAGAGAATGGGCTAGAAAAACCCAAAATTCACTGATTAATGGTCACTTTGAGGGGGCTACCTCCTTACTAGATAATTGTGCTACATTGAGGGTTTTACCTCCTTACAAGACGCATTGCCAGCCTCTTTTATCCTTATACAACATCCAATTACAGATATTAACAGAATACCATTAAGTACACTTTACTTGACCATCAAGTACCACATTTATTGGTTGGAACATTACACCGATTCAACAATTTATAAACCCAAACGCTCACTTGAAACTGCAGCAACAAATCTCTCCATTATGCAACTATTTCCAATCTCAACAATTAAAACCCAATTAAGGCCAACATTTCCAAAAACCCAAACCTCCCCACTTGAAATTGAAAAAAAATCCAACCATCGAATCCACTTATGCAACCATTTCCAGACCCAACAACCAGAACCCTATAACTCAAAGGCCCAAATCAATAACTCACACTTTTTCAAAAAGCGGACTGCCTAGCGCTTGGGCGCCCGCCTAGGCGGATATCCCTTGGCACCAGCCTAAACCCGCCTAGGAGGCCGCCCAAGGCCTGCACCCACCCAGGGGTGGAAATGCAACTCCTTGAGGGTATTTTTTGGTCATTTTTTTAATACTAAAAGAGAAAAGTTGTGGGTTTTAGGTTCATCTGAAATCTAAAACCCATTAGAGGCTATTTAAGAGAGAGAAAAACCAAAAAAAAAATATTTTTTTACTTGGCCGCCCAGGTTCTAGGCACCCGCCTGGGAGCCCACCTAGGCGTTGGGTGGCCTGGAAACCCCCGACCGCCTAGTGCTTTTTGAAACACTAATAATTCAGAAACTCAAATGCTCACTTATGACAGCAAATTCGACAATTCTCTCCATTTATGCAACCATATATGAAGACCTAACAATCAAAAACAAAATCAAAACCAGGGTCTTAAAACTCGGTTGAGTATACTTGGACTCAGCCAATTTGCTTGGACTCAGCCTCTTGCCAAGACAGGCTCTTGTGTACAACCTCAAAGTAAAATAGAAAATTTATTATAAAGTATGACAAGTTTTTTTTTTTTGGGTAAAATCAATGTATAAATGTTTTATGTATAATTCTGATTTTTTTATAATGATTTGTGTGTTTTTCTTGGTGTGTGCTTTATTTTTATGGCTTCCCCCTTTTTTGTATATTTCTGAATATCTCCAGCAATAAATCAATTTTTCTAAGAGTAATGATACTATGAGATCCTCCCACACCCATATGAGTAAGACCCCAAAGGATCACCATTAAATTTTGACACGGATCTCTAGAAAACCCATTCACCCAAGTCCCACACCCATGTCATAACTTTTCTAGAGATCT
>NW_006499436.1:5281914-5294904 GCF_000471905.2 Amborella trichopoda
GAGATCTGTGTCAAAATTTAATGGTGATCCTTTGGGGTCCTACTCACATGGGTGTGGGAGGGTCCATAGCATCATTTCTCTTTTTCTAAATACATCTTTTATATATATTTTTTAATCTTATTTGAATTTTTAATGTTGTTTATACTTCTTTTTCTGTTTGTGAAGTTGTTAACATTGTATTGAAGGAAAAGAGAAATTACAAAGATACAAAACAGCCCGCGGTCACCGAGAGAGGTAACGGGGAAACAATGAAAAAGAAAGAGGGAACAAAGGAAAAAACAGGAAGAGGAAAAAAGGCAAACACTAAAATAGCAAATACAGCCAAAATAAAAGACGACTAACACTAAAAAGCAAATACATCAAAAACTAAAAATGGCAAAAACTGCGTCACAGGGAAAGCACCCACCGAACCTTTGTTACTCCAATGAAGCTCCTTGTGTCGCTAATTCATTGGCTATTAGGTTGGCCTCCCTCCAAGTATGATTCCAAGAGACTTGTATATGCCCAGTGTTCAAAAACATGGACCGCCCAGCACCTAGACGGTATAGAAGGCCTGACGCATCACCCAAGCCTAGGCGACCAAACTGGGCAGCAGTCCCTAGGCCGCCGCCTAGGCAGTACGGAACTCGCCTAGGCGAGCACCCAGCACCCAGCCCCTGGGTGACTACCAAGGGCCTATGCCCCGCCTAGGGGAGGAAATTTTTTTTTTTTCGTTGTATTGATTCTTTTTAAAATATTAAGGGTTTGAAGGATGGGTTTTAGGTTCATTTCAAACCTAAACCCACAAGAACCCATTTTAGAGAGAAAGAAACCTCAAGAAAACTAAATTTTGTGACTTTCATTGGATAGAAGTGTTTCTTAAAAGATAGGAAAAACGGATCCAAACATCACCCAAGTAAATTTGATTTAAGTTTTGAGTTTTATAATCTTATTAGAGGGTGTTTTTTATTATTTTAGCACCAAAAAACATCTCAGAGGTGGGAATTTGGAGTTCGAGCAATCAAAGTAAGTGCAAAAATTTATTTTTTAGATTGCTTGTTTTATTTTAAGATAAGTTCTTCAGGATCTAGTCAAAGTAGAGATCCGAGTTGGAAACATGGATATAATCCGAACTCAAATGACAAAAATTGCATTAGATGCAATTTTTTGTGAAAAAAATACGAAAGGCGGCATAAACTGGTTTAAGAAACATCTTGGCAGTATTAAAGGGGATGTTGCCCTTTGTAAAAATGTTCCTGAAGCTATCAGAGAGGAGATTAAGCAATATATGAGTACTGTAAAACAAAAACAGGAACAAAATCCTTGTCATTTGAATAAGTCTATTTCTGCTACTTCTAGAACAAGTGATCCGGGTTGGAAGTATGGTTATAACCCAAAACTAAGCGATAAAAATTGTATAAGGTGCAATTTTTGTGAAAACAGATACCAATTGGGGTATTAACCGATTCAAGAAACATCTTGCCGGTATTAAATGGAATATTACTTCTTGTAAAAAAGTTCCTGAAGCGATTCGGGATGAGAATAGACAATTTCTGAATTTAAAAGAACCAGAAAATGATGAAAATGAGCCTTGTTCAATGGAAATATCTTCTCCAAGTTCTTCAAGAAGTGGTGATCCGGGTTGAAAGTATGGATATAACCCGAATCCGAATGACAAAAATCGTATTAAATGAAATTATTGTGGAAAGGATACTAATAGGGGCATTTACCGATTTAAACAACACCTTGCCGGTAATAAAGGGAATGTTGCCCCGTGTAAAAATGTTCCTAAGACTACCAGAGAGGAAATTATACAATATTTAAGTTCAGGGAGGCACAAAAAGATAGAAAAGTGTGGACGTAAGAGTGAAGACTCTTGGTGTTGAATGTTGAGTGTTGATAGTTGACTGTTGTGTTGACTGTTGAGTCTTGACTGTTGTGTTGACTGTTGAGTCTTGACTATTGTGTCCTAGACTGTATATTTTCTGAATTTCTGTATATTTTCTTTTTCTTATTTTTAGTTTCTAGTTCAACTTTCTAGTTTTTAGTTCTACTATCTAACTTTTGTGGGTACAGTCTACAGTGTATCTACACCCTCGAGAAAGGCACCGGCCTCAGCCTCAGTAGAATCAGCTATCCCAATTGAGCAAGAGAAGGAGAGTAGCAAGATGTCGTTGTGGTTCCCCAATCCTTTCCGGGCCAGGATTGCCCAATGAAGACCCGTCAAAGTTTAGTTTAACTATACCCCTATATCCCTTCTCCAGAGGGCTAACAGGGAGACCCTCCTTGGCCTATAAGAAAGAACGTTGACTCAGTTGAGTTGGAAGTCGTGGGCAGGCAGGCCTTTGATATGTTTGGGGTTAGAGGCCTAAAAGATAACCAGTCCCCTAATCAATTCCTTACTTTTGGGGAGAGGTGCAAAGAGAACTTGAAAGATCATGTTGCATTCCTTCCAGATAAACCAAATGGCCACCGCCACGGTGGATTTCCAAAGTAAAGCTTTGCCTTTTGGCCAGGGAAGAAAAGCTGACAACTTGAAAAGACTGGGTATCAATTCAGAGGAACCCATATGCAGTCGAATAAAAGTAGGGTGTCCTTCCAATGGTTGCAAGCCAACAGGCAATGGATGAAGAGGTGGTCGATGGTCTCCTCTGCAGAGAGACACATCACACATATGTTGGGTAAGCGGAAGCCTTGTCTTTGAAGTTGACCGACAGTGAGAACTCTCCCCCACAAGGCAAGCCAAGAGAAGAACTGGATTCTCGGGGAAATGAAAGCTTCCAAGCTTTGTGATAAGAAGAGTTAGTGGCTGAGGATCCCACATTGGCCTGGTTGAGGGCACATAAGAGGGAAGAGACCATAAAGGCCCCAAAAGGATCCAGGGTCCAGACAATATTGTCCTCTCCAAAGGATAGATTAGGGAGACCTTGGGGCCAAGACCTTGGCCAAGATCTTGTAGGAACTGTTTATAAGGCTAATGGGTTCAGTTCAACTGCGTCTTCGATCTTGGGAATAAGGGCTATGAAGGTTGCATTCATCCCTTTGTGGATAATGCCTCGCTCATAGAACTCTACAAAGAAAGCTAGGAAGTCGAGGCACATGATGTCCCAATGGCGGTTAAAGATTGCCATCGAAAAGCCATTAGGACCCAAGGCACGGTCTTGTCCTAGTTCTTTGATTGCAGTGAGGATTCGGTTTCATTGAAGGATATTTCTAGCCACTGGGATTGTTCTAAGGAGATGGTTAGGAAGGAAAGGCCAGTCATTTGGGGTTTAGGCCAAGAGGGGAGAGAGAAAAGATGTTTGAAGTTTCAATGATGGATTCTTCAATAGCAGTGGGATCATCAAGGAGAGCGCCTTGATGGAGTATCTAACTGAGGTCCCCACAATTAAGCCATTTTATCTGGGAGCGTTGTGCCCCAAAAGATTTCTTCTTTCCTGAGAAGGCTCTAGAGATTGCCTTGAAGCTATTGGTGAAGGAGGCATTCGTTGTGGGACAGAGGGCAAGAATCCTCAAGGGTGTCAAGGTCTAACATAGAGTTCAGTTGCTCTTAGAAGTTCCCTGGTATAAGGTTACTCCAAGTTTTAAGAGAGGATTTGAGAAGCGAAAGCTTCTTTTGAAGTCTAAAGCCTACCCAGCCGAGAGCCAGAGGTGAAAAGGAAGTCCACCAAACCTTCAAGTTCTCACTGAAGTTGGGTTCTTCCATCCAACAAAGTTTGAAATGGAAGGGTTTGTGACCCCTAGGGATTGGTCAAGTGTCCAAAAGAATGGATCGGACGTAGTTATAGGCAAGGTTGTAGAACAGGCACCAAGAAAGGAGGTATCCCATTCTTGGGAGCAAAGGAACCGGTTGAGCCTGGATCGAGATGAGTTGTTCGAACATGTGTATTTGGTACCATGTAAGGGTATGTCCAACAACTCATGTCGTACAATAAAGTTTGCAAACTTGAGCATAGGTAGTGTAATACGAGAGGAAGAGTTCTGCTCATGTGACCATCCCGTAACATTGAAATCTCCTCCTATCAACAACGAGAGGGAGGGTGCGTAGCTGCCTCGTAAAGTTCGTGCCACAAGGCAAATTGATTTGAGTTAGGTCCATAGATCGCAACTTCCAGTCCAATATGTTAGAGATTCGACTGATGGGGCTTTGACCCAAGACTTGACAAGGGAGAAAGACAATGGGTCCCAAATAAACCAGATACCGCCAGAAGCTCTCGTGGCCTCAAGGGTTACCCATCGACAGGATCTTTGCCCTCAGACCTGTCGAACTTCGAGAAAGGGAAGCTTGGTCTCGATTAAGGACAAGAGGCCCGAGGAGTGTTTGAAGCAAAAAGTGTGCACTACCTAAGTCTTCTGAGTGGAGCCAAGACCCTGAACGTTCTAGATAAGAGCCTTCATTATCTGGGGAGGGAAAGAGATCTCCTAAACGAAAGTCTGGAGGAGACACGCACACGGAAAAAATCATCGAGGACAGCGATGAGCTAGAGTGGGTTGGGCAAAAAACATTATAATTGATCTCGCAAGTGAGATTGGAGAGTTCCCTTGAGGCTTTGAAACTTACTTTGAACCTAGACACTGGGTTGGATTTGAAGAAGGCTTTTACATCCCACTTGAAGTCATCAAATTTGAAGCCGATGACTCCCATGACCTTGTCGACACTACCCTATGCCTTGTCCATCCTGGAGCAAAAACTAGAGCCCACCAATAATGTCGAGGATGAGAAGGAGCCAAAACTACTAAAACCATTTGAGGGTAGGGGAAGCAAATATTTGCTACGCTACATGAAGGGGGAAAGACCGAGGGGGGAGATGCCGAAGCAAGGGGGGTGAGGGGCATCCAGAATTGGGGGTTGGGGCAAGGAGGGGGCGGCAAGGGTGGGTTGGCAAACAAGGGTGCCTCAACCTCCGCGAAAACACTAGAATTCTCAACAGGCGGAAAGGGGGCAATGGGAGTGGGAATAGGTGCCAAAGGTGGAGGGTTGAAGTAATCGAAGTAAGCTAGGGACCCACTCCCAAAGAGAAAAGGAAAGGCCAATCAGGAGTGGGGGTACAGACGATCCGGGGGGGGAGGGCCGACACCTGAGAGTGAAAGACTCCCACCAAGACCGCCGCAACAGGTTGGATGAAGTGGGGCCAAGCCAGGAAAAGAGAGGGTGGCAGGGGGAACCAAGGAATTGGGGGAGGTGAAGGGGGGCTAGCAAGGCGCGAAGGGGGAGGGGAGAGTGATTTGGTAAAGGAGATAGGGGATTGGAAGCGGCGGAAGGAGCTGCCAGAGCGGTTTCAGCGTACTATAGGTGGAGAAGGAGAAGGGGAGGAAGCTAAGTTTGTTGAGGGGTGGTGGTCAGAGCAGGTTGAGGGAGGCTGGGAATCGAGGAGAGAGTTTCTCGGAGCCAGAGGGGAGGAGGAAGGAGGGCAAAAGTAAATCAAGGAGAGGAATAAGAGGTTGAAGGGATGGAGTGATTATGGGATCCGGCAACAAATCAAAGATGGGATGGGGGAGGGGAGGTGCAGTGTTTCAAAAAGCGCTAGGCGGGTCCTAGGCGGCCTGAGGGGTTCAAGCCGCCCAGTGCCTAGGCGGGCGCCCAGAACCTGGGTGGCCCAGTCGAATCCAAAAAGGATGCCCACTTGAATAAAAAAAGGATATATAGTATAAAAAATAAAAATTAGGTATTTAGGGCACGCATACTTTGAGTTTGATTGCTTAATCTTCAAACTTCCACCTCAAAGATGTTTTTAAGGACTCAAAATCTTCTAAAAAACCCCCAATAGATTTATAAAACATCAAAAATTAAATCTAACATCAATGGGTGATGTTTTGATCAATTTTTGTCAACTTTGAAAACCCTTCGATCCTAAAGAAATCACCAAAAACTAATTTTTTGGCTTTCTCTCTCTAAAATAAGCTCCAATAAGTTTTAGGTTTCAAATGAACTTAAAACCATCCTTCTAACCCTTTATATTTTAAAAAAACATCAATACAAAAAAAAAACAGAATTCCGCCTCTGAGCGGGGCACCCACCTAGGCGGGTTTCGTACCGCCTAGGCGGCCGCCCAGGGACTGCCGCCAAGATTGGCCACCTAGGCCTTGGCGATGCTCCCAGGCCTTTTGGACAGCCTAGGAGATGGGCGGTCCGCTTTTTGAATCGCTGGGGAGGTGACAAAGGAGGAAGGACAGAGGGCTCAGCAAAGGGAGGCAGAAAGACGCCCAAGAAGGAAGAGAACAGAGGGGCCAAGGGGTGAGCTGGCAAACGGGGAAGGATAGGGTGAGGTGAGGGGCTCGAGGTACGAGAGAAGGAGAGGGGTATCAACGAGGGAGGAGAGAGGGATGGCCAGAGATGGCGACAGATTGTTACCGGGGAGAAAAGGATAAGGGGTGGGGATGGAGGGGGGGCCATGGCGAGGTGTCAGAGATAGAAAGATCGAAGGTCAAGCAGGAGGGGGCAGGTGGCTGAGCTGGCACGGGAGGGTTACCGTGGCAGGGTGAGGGAGAAAGGGAGATTAAAGGCTAGGGAGGAGGGCCGAACGTGGCAGCAGAAGGATGGAGAGGAGAGGCAGAAGGGGTCACTTGACCCCTCGTATTGAGTGATGCAAGAGCCTCAGGCGAGGAAGCCAAGGAAACAGGGCTGCCATCGATGTAGCAGTGGGTGGTAGTAGAAAGCCGTTGGGCAAGTGCACGATCCTCAAGGCTGGTACGATGAGGCAATGAATGCCGAGAAAGGAATGATGGGTGGATCACGTGTCCCGATGTAGAGAGGGCAACTGGCGGGGCCTCACGTAGGCACAGGAGTGAGGCGATGGGCACGTGGAGGTGAGAAATGATATCGGGCTACGAGGCGAGGGAACATTCCTCAAGCCGAAAGCAAGGCAGCAAGAGGGGGCGGGGGGCAAATGATGGTGAACACACAAGGCCCAAGGTAAAGGCAACGTTTGGCGGGGAGAAGGTTGGGGCACGGAGCGCGGCAATCTCCATGGCCAGAAAACTCCACCGAACAGGGTGGTGACCTCCACCAAGGTTCCACACAAGACCCCTAGGGGGAAGGCGGGGTTTGCAAGGAATAGCGCTAGGACCACCCACCGGAAAGCGTCTACCATTCCTACAAATTGTAGTCCAACCATCAGAGGGCTCAGCCAAGATGGCAGAAGATTGAAGGGCATTGGGTGAGGCTGCCAAGACAGCCGAAAAAGATCGTCGACTAGGCATGCCCAAAGGGTAGGTGGGATAGAGGCAAGGTCCAGGACCTCGTCCAGGAGGAGGATGGCACCTAAGGGGAGGTATTTGCACAATTGCCTGTTGGTGGCAATGAGTTTCCCACACTTGGCCCCTATAGCAAAGAAGGTTAGAGGGTGACAAGCATGCAAAGGGACATTGTCAATGCGGAGCCACACTTTTAGCGATCGGGAGGCATCAGTAGATGTTGACCAAACGCACAATGAGAGGGAAGCTCTTCTGAAGGAGGGAGACGGCGAGTTGAGGGATTCGAGGGACCCCGATGAGGAGAAGAAGAAAGAAAGAATTCTTCCTTCAGAGAAACATATGTAGGACAGTTCTGGGTCTTTTCAAAAGGTTGAGCCCATATCTCGATACCCCGTAAATCGTCTCTGCGAGGACAAAAAGTGTTGACCAAAGCCCCATCCAAACGGATAGCAGATTCCGAGGGAGGAATAGGGCAAAGCAAGAGGAAGCAAGAAGGATCAATGCCGAAAGGGCGGCAGGAGGGTGGTGGAGGGATAGAGGACTCCTGGGTGGAGGGCGTTTAGGAGCACCACCAAGGTTAGCGAATGAGTGAGGGTTAGAGGTACAACCAAGTGAGTGGGGTTTGAGAAGGTGAACATAAGTGAGGTAGATTGGGGGCGGGCCAATAGGAGGGGGCTGAGAGGTCGGCACAGGCAGATGCCTGGTGCTAAGGGGAGGTGGAGGCAGGAGGAAGAAGGGGGCTGATGGACAACATAGGCGATTTCCCTTTGTCATGGCCTGAGGTGGAAGTAAAGGGCGGGATCCAGGAGCCATTTTTTTCCTTAACACACAAGGTTATTCCATTAAAGGATTGGATGTTTTCGTCAAAAAAAAAAAATTCAATGGCTCCTTTTGTTGGACAAAAAAGAATCTACAATCAAGCCAGAGATTAGATGAACATGTGTAGCAAGATATAATCTTTGTTTATAGTTTATTTTTTTATTTTTAAACAATTTTCTTATGACTTTTTCACTCACCTTGAGCACCCAATGCTCTAGAAAAATGAAAAATAGAAAAATATGAAAAATAAATTTGAAGTAGTAGAAGTTAAATAAAAGCATCCTTAAAAAGTCCAAATAAGCTTAAAAAATAGAAAAAATGGAAGTAAAAAAAATTGATTCCTAATTGGGACATTTGACATATCCAAAAAAGAGAAAATATGAAAGTAGGGATTATGGCAAAAACAAACTTACTAATCTTGGTCAAAAACATCCAAATCATATATAAAATATCTACAACAATCCCATATTTTTATAATATTTTTTGGAATTCTTTGAATTTTTTATGTACTCCAAGTTTTTGTTGGGTGAATAGGTACCCCAAGTTGTACATACGACTTGGGGCGTCAGCCAAGTCTGGTAACACTGTGTTTTCAAATGTTAGCTCTTTTTTGCCCTCATACACTACTTGCGAGAGTCCGAGTATTGCCCATGTTACTCGGCTCCAGCAGGGCAGGAGTCCCGAGCACAAGCAGAGTAAATGAACCTTGATCAAATCCATATATTTCAAAAGCGAAATTCAACCATTCCCCACACCAAAAAAAAACAAAAAAACAACTGCAAAAAAAACCTCAATTTTTCAACTTATCTATGCAACCTTCTCCGGACCCATCAATGAGAAATCCAATCAAAATCCTGAATTTCAAAATCTCATCAAAACGCTAAAACCCGATAACCTTATTCCAATCATACCTGAGGCAGGTCCATCATCTTGGGAGCAGGCAATGGAGTGACAACCCGAGGTAGATTCGCATTATCACGCAACCACAAAGAATTATACATCACAAGCCAGATAAATAACCCGAGAACACAAAACCCTAAAATAGCCTTCAAATTGAACTCTGCAACCCTGAGCAAGCCAGGCTTTCTTCGTCTCTCTCTTAGGAGATTAGGAACTAGGTTATGGGTCTGAGACGAAGGATCTTCGTCATTAGACTGTCTGTTCCTGCTCCTCGCTGTCCTTCTGCTGCTGATTCCAGTCATGCTGAGAGAGAATGAAGAATGAAAAAGGATAGAGAAAAAATTAATGCAACAGAGGGTTAGAATGAATTAGTAAGAGAAAGTGGAATAATGGTATGGTAAGCGTGAACGTGGAGCTCTGTAAATGTAGAAACTAGGGTTTATGGACTCGCGAGGTGAAAGACAGTGCTCGTTGCTCGGATCAGTCAGCTCGACACAGGATTCGAATATCTATTTTTAGATATATTTTTTTTGGATTTTATACTCCCGAGGGAACATAATGTCCAGTTACTTCCTAGTGAAAGACCAATCTACGTAAGGGGTCGCAATGGACCCGGACCATAGTTAGCAAATCGCCTTTTAATCGGCGAGTTTTTCAAACAATCGGAGATTTCTGGAAACAGTTTAAACGACGATTTTTTAAAAGATCGGAAAAACTCGCTTACTTTTTAAAAAAACGTTTAAAACGTATTTTTTTAATAACACGATTTAAATCTGGCCAAAAAATCGCATATTTTTTTTATCTATAATTTATTTTTTTAAAGATTTTTTTTTTCCCGTTTTGTGTATTGAAGCCATTGCTACTTTCATGCTTTTGAAAAAAAAATTATTTAAAAAAAACCTAAAATAGAAATTTTTATCCCCTCTATATTCTTCAAAGCCACAATTGCATATTGAAGGTATGATTATTTTTTTTTCTTTTTTTTAAAAAAACTTAAACAAATAGATGCAGATATCAGTGTTATTATGGAAAATTATTGTGTAAATGAAATACTGTTTATAACAAATCATTTTGTAAAGTAAATCATTGTGTAAAGAAAATCATATACATGCAAATTTATGTGATTATTTGTGATAATTGTTTTTATTGAAATACTATTTATGGCACAAATTAGAGCTCAAAACAGTCTTTTACTAATGAATGAGAAGCAGAGAGTAGCATAGAGTGTGACTACATGACAAAGTAATCGATATTTTGCTTTTGATTATGTGATAACAAAGATAACAATATAGTGTAAATTGTAAACTTACAGGAGCAAGCAATTGTTTAGCTCGGCTTGTTTCCCCAAGAAAGCCTCTTTTTTTAGTTCTACTTGTTGTTTCTCCAAGAAAATGGAAAACCCTCTTTTTTTTCGCTTTCTAAAAATCAGTTAAGGCTTCTTGACAAATCAATATAGTTAGGGCGTTCTCTCAAACAACATCCCAAATCTGAGAGAAAAGCCATCTTCAAACTATCCCAAATCAACATCCCATCTTTCTTTTCTCTTTTTAAAAATCAGTTAGGGCCTCTTCCATAGCTCTGCTTGTTGTTTCCCCATGAGCTCTTCTTTTTTCGTTCTTCATTCTTCTGTCTCTATAAACCCTGGCTATGAGCTCAACCCATTTTCATCTCTTCCTTCTTCCTCCTCTCTCTAAACTGTAAAAAGAGAGCTGTGAAACCCAAATTTCTATGGGGCCACTTGTCAATTCAAGTAAAGAAATTCATAAAACTTTAACCATAGCCATGATGTAACCATGCTATAGTTGAATGCTTGTAATGAGAAAAAAAAATCAGTATTTTTTTTTGTACCTACCAAGTAGGTGTGATGTTAAAGTATTTAATGAATATATAGTATATTTGTTTTTGGTATGTAATGGGTAGATTTATATGGTATAATTTTTTTTTGGTATGTACTAAGTAATTATGTATTTAATATTGGAGGATTGCATCAAAGTTACGAAGCATCTAAATTAATTGACTTCATTATATTAGTCGAGTAAAGTTTTTATAGATGAATTAATTATTGATAGCTCTGACATAATTTTTATTTTTTAGAATTTAAAAATTTCTAATATTATAAATTTATCTGATTTTTTTACTTCACTTTTTTAGCCTAATCTGATATATTAACAATATCTTTATATGAAATATTTTTGCCGATCCGTATTTTTACCTAACTTTTTCATCCGACTTTTTAAAATGACAATGATTTGTTTCCGATTTTATGGTGAGCCGATTTATTGATAGTCCTCGACTTGCTAATTATGACCCGGACCCGACCTGAGGGTCTACCCGTAGTTGGCAAATCACTGTTTAATCAGTGAGTTTTTTGAAACTTCGGCATTTTTATATAAATAATTTTAAACGGTGACTTTTTTAAAAGGTTGAAAAAAAAAGTCGCGTAGTTTTCATAAAACCATTTAAAACGTGCTTTTTTCATAATTTGATTTAAATTAGGCAAAAAAATCGTATCCTTTTTTATCTTTTTTTTTTTTTTTACTGTTTTGCGTATTGCAGCCATGGCTACTTTCATGCTTTTGAAAAAAAAATTATTTCAAAAAAAAGGACCTATTGCTACTTTCATGCTTTTGAAAAAAAAATATATTATTTCCAAAAAAAAACTAAAATAGAAACTTTTATTCCCATTGTGTTCTTCAAAGCCACAGTTGCATATTGATGGTATGATTTTTTTAAAAAAAACTTAAACAAATAGATGCAGATTTCAATTGTTATTCTAGAAAATCACTGTGTAAATGAAATATTGTTTATAGCAAATCATTTTGTAAAGCAAATCATTGTGTAAAGAAATCATATACATGCAGATTTCTGTGATTATTTGTGATAATTGTTTTTATGAAAATGTTGTTTATGGCACTAATTAAAACTCAAAACAATAGTCTTTTAATGATGAATGGAAGCAGAGAGTATGACTACTGGACCAAGTAATCAATATTTTGTTTTTGATTGTGTAATATGTAAACTTACAAGATTAAGCAATTGTACATATAGGATTAGTTCCCCAAACTTAAGCCTTCAGCTTTGCTTGTTGTTTCCCTAAAAAAATGAAAAACCCTCTTCAAACTATCCCAAATCAGAGAAAAAAAAAACCCTCTTCAAACTATCCCAAGCCGCATCCCATCTTCCTTTTTTGTCTCTAAAAATCAGTTAGGGCCTCTTCCATTAGGGTTTGTGAAGCCCATGACCTCTTTCTTCTTCCTTATTCTTCTCTTTATAAACCCTAATTGCTATGAGCTCAGCCCTATTATCTTATCTTCCTTCTTCCTTCTTCTCTCTTCTCTTCCTTCTTCTCTCTTCTCTTCCTTCTTCCTTCTTGTCTCTTCTCTTCCTTCTTCCTTCTTTTCAAACCCAAATTTCTACGAGCCTCTTTTCAATTAAAGAAATTTATAAAACTTTAACATAGTTATGGAGTGACCATAGTAACTAAACCATAGTTCAATCATTGTAATGAGAAAGCAAAAATCATGTATTTTTTTGTTGGCAAGCTTTTTATGCCTCTTCTTCAGCATAAAAGTTATATACTACCATTTATCCAACCGTCCATTCTGAATGGAGGGCTAAGATTGTCCCAATTACAATGTCACGTCTCTACACTATTTTATTTTTAGTTTTTTTTTTTCTATAAACTATTTTGACACTAAATTTTGAACGTCCAATTCTATGTTGAACTCGTACTAGTGAAAATATTAAAAAAAATATTTCAATCAAATAAAATGATAAAAAATACCCCTAAAAGATTTAGGGGGTATTTTGATCATAATATTTTATCAAAAAATTATTTTAAATATTTTTTATAGGTGTGCCCCAATGAGAAGATGGCACGCACCAAATTTTATATTTATAAAATAAACTAAAAATAAAATAGTTCGAGACGTCGAATCTAAGATCAAATGGTGAGTGGCTCTCTTGATCAAAATTGGACGGCCGTAGGGGAAGTATGGAAACCTTTCCCTTTTTTTTGGTACCAGCTAAGTAGGTGTGATATTTAAGTATTTAATGAATAAATTTATATAGTATATTTCTTACCATACCATAGTTAAA
>NW_006499436.1:5294924-5311051 GCF_000471905.2 Amborella trichopoda
TTTAGCAGGTAGATTTATATGGTGCCTTTTTTTTTAGTATATACTAGTTAATTATGTATTTAATATTGCATGATTGGATGAGAGTCACGAGGCATCTAAATTAATTGACTTAATTATATTAGTTTAGTAAAGTTTTTATAGATGAATTAGTAATTGATGGCTTAGACATAATTTTTATTTTTTAGAATTTCAAAATTTCTAATATTATAAATTTATCTGATTTTTTTACTTCGATTTTTTAGCCTAATTTGATATATTAGGGCCACTTTGGATTTCAAATAAAAAAATATTCACAGCGAAAAAAAATGCAAGTTTTTCTACCTTCATTGGAAAACACTAGGTAAGCTGCTTGGATGTCTTATTTCATTGATTTGTCAAAAACAAACCCCATTAGTCAGCTTGGGTACTAGACTAGTACCGACAAAGAGGGGCTGCCCTGTTTGCAAGTCTTCGGTAGTCGGTTTGGGTTCTGATTAGAGAGAAAGGGTGAGGGCAAAAGACAGACAAGTATCCGGAGAGCTCTTCTCATGGTTTTCTTCATCCCAGGCCTCCCTCAAGCGTTCTCGGTGGTGACTCTCTCTTTCTCTCTCTAAACTCTCTCTTTCTCTCTCTAAATGGGGGCCATTGGTTTCTAATTCCCTATGAAGCTCTATGTGTATGAGCTGTTGTTGTCTTTCATCTTTCATTTTGTGTCTGTGTTGTGTGTTTTTTGGTGGTTTTTTTAAGGGGCTAATGCCTCTGTCCTTGGTTGTTTTTTGAAGGGAATTTGGGGCCATTTTTCACTTTGAACTGCTCTTCTACAATTTGTGTATAAAACCACTAAGTCTGCAACTTTGTAATAGATAATGGTGTATATTTTTTTGGCCTCCAAATATAGGGAAATACTTATGAATATATTACACCACCTCCTGTTTTGGGATCAAAGGTACTAGGCTTCTTCAAGCCTCATTCATCACACTAGTTGGAAATGGCAGTTTTGAGGGCAAGATTAGGGATTAGGGCTGAATCTTCTAATTGGGTGGAGGTCATGGTCATGGCTCACATTTCCGCCTTATTGAATTGCGGCCCTTTTCCTTGCATGGTTAGTAGCCCTCCATGCCTACATTCCTTCTTAATATTAGAAAGATGGAGGCAAAAAACCAGAGCTATCTCTCCATATAAATGGAGGGAAACAAAACAGAAGAGCTTCCCTAGAGAAACATAGAGAGATTGAGGAATACAGATTCCCTAAAGAAAAAGCCCTAAGCTTCCCTAGAAAGGAAGACATTGAGAAAACCAGAAAAATGGTGTGCCTGTTTTTGTTCTACAACTGCCTTTGATGCCTTGCGAGAGGGGGCTTGATCTTGGGAGAGAGAGGCGTTCTTGACAGTAGCAGAGAGTTTCTTCGCAGCAGAGCTCTGGGTTTTGAGCGAGAGAGAAACAGAGAGTTTCTATGCAGTAGAGCTCTAGGTTTTGAACAGTAGAGCTCTAGGTTTTGAAAGAGAGAGAGAGAACAGAGCTTTGAGTTTTCTTCTCGCGCATGGGAGAGAACAGAAGGAGACGAGGGAAAAATAGGGAGGAGAGGGAAGAGCGTGCGGGTTAGAGAGAGAGTTTGAGTTTTCTTCTCGCGCATGAGAGAGAACAAAAGGAGACGAGGGAAAAACAGGGAGGAAAGGGAAGAGCGTGCAGGTTAGAGAGAGAGAGGCGCGAGAAACGCGGCTTAAGCCAAAAAAATTCAAGTCTAACTTGAATTTTGATGGCAATTTTTGTCTTGAGATGGGATTTTTTTATCTTGCAATCTAAAATTCTTATAAAAGCATGCAGTTGTCCAAACGGTCAAAGTCACTTTCACAAGATTTTTGGATTGCAATCCAAAAATATTTAAATTTTAGGAACATCCAAACTGGCCCTTAGTGATATCTTTATATGAAGTATTTTTGCCGATTCGTATTTTTTGCCCAATTTTTTCATCTGATTTTTTAAAATAAAAACGATTTGTTTCAGATTTTATGGTCAGCTGATTTATTGATCTTGCTAACTATGGGTCTACCAGACACAGGTTTGAGTATGGGTCCAACATTTGGACCCGGCGAGTCGGGTCCGAGTCCATAACCTGGACCTAAACACTATTCGGGTCTGGGTCTAGGTCTGGTTACCCGTACCCGTAAATTGTTGGAGATGAAATACTTCAAGCCCTATTCGCTTGGGTGTATTAAGGATTGTGTACAATAAGAACTTATAGTCATCTTTAGTTATTAAATGACAAATCAAACGGCTTGAAATCTAATGGTCGATGATTGCGACCATGTTACAATAATATGGGTATATGATGGTACAAAAAGAAGGCAAAATAATAATAATGAAGCTCATAGTGAAGGTGGCAATAGACCCCACTAGACCCGGGACCCGACGCGTATGGGTATGGGTCCAACTTTTGGACCCGAATACTATTTGGATTTGGGTTTGGGTCTAAGTCCAGTGAGACCCAACTCGTCTAAGTCCAGTGAGACCCAACTCGTACCCATACCCCACCCATTGCTACCCCTAAAACTAGGAGTATTCTTAGGTCTCTTAATTTTGGCAATATAACCTTCTCATCCGCCCTTGACAAAGTAAAATGGCAATTAGGAATCTTATAGCCGACTCCAAATAGTTGGGACCTATGTACCAAATTTAAATTAAAAAAATTCTAAATCACAATCTGCATGGCTCAAATAAAATAATGCACTCAAGATTGAATAGAAAACATATAATATTTAAAGTGTGGAAAACAAGTATTAGAAAACTCAAAAAAGTACATTTTTTTCTTTTAAACAAAATCATTTGGTGTTTTTTTAGGTCGTTTCCAATAATTGAAATGAAAAAAAAATTCACTTAATTTTGTTCTCAAGGAAGTAAATGTAAGCATGCTCATGTGGGAGCATGTATAGGAATGGAGACAGAGAAATATTGACAGCAAAGAGGTATCTACTTACATTGTTTTAATATTGTGGTTCCATTCCTGGTCACCACGTTGTGGTTTTCATTCTCACCACTAACACCACCCAACTAATACCTTCAAAAAGCTAATTTTTAATATACTAGAAAAAACGGGTAGGGGACTGTCTTGCCCCCTGAATTAGCCAAAAAAAATTGTTGGAGATTAATCCTAACCTGATTTGAAATGAGAGAACATTGACCGCTATTAAAGTTGTAAATAGGAAAAGATCATATGAAGAGAGATCCATGTATAATCCAGATTGTTATATAAAAAAAAAAGGAAATTAAATTATTTGTTTAAATAGGTGTACGTAAAATCCATATGGTTATAAACAAAACAATTGAAATTGAATTGTTGATTTAAAATAAGTATGTTATTCAATGAGGTAAGTTTCCAAGAGTGCTTGTGAAGTTATACAGTTCCAAACTGGTATTTAACTTGGAACTGGTATTTAACTTGAAAGAAACATAAGTACCATGCACTAGAACTTAAAGTCCTTAATCGAAATTTCAATAAAAGATGTAGTCTGGAACTCCAAGTTCCAAATTACCAGTTTAACAAAAGGATATGCTTGAGAACTTGGAGTTCTGATCCAAAACTTTAAACAAAGGTGCACTTTAGAACTATTAGTATGTTTTTTGTCAAAATAATACTTTTTTGTATTTCATAATAATATAAAGTTTAGTGTGGTTTTTCTAAGTTTCTAATAGTCTTGAGAGTGAAAGAAGTGGGTGTTAGTTCTCACATTAAAGAAGAGAGTGAGGATTAAGTGGTTTTATATAGGAGCACTCTCGTACCTTATGTTCATAGAACACAGGTAAGAGTGTGGGTACTAGTGCCAAGTATGCACATGTGTATACAAAAATACAAGGGTACTTGATGGCGCACGCTTGTATCGGCGCATGAGGTGCCCCTTGCCCCTTATCATGTATGCATATTAGGCTATGAGGGTCGCCCCACTTTTATGAGAACACTTCTTAATCCCACCAAAACCTCTATAAATAGGCTCTTTTTTTCTATAGGAAAACACAAACTTTTTCTCTCTTATACACTTTCTCACTACCCAATTTTTTCACTCTCTCTAATTTAAAATCAATTTCTCTCAATTTCACTACCCAATTTTTCACTCTAGTGCTTATAATAGGTTTCTACATCATGTGCATAGAACTTAGAAGCAAAATTTGAGACCTTACGTTTTCTTGTATCTCAAGGAAGCAAAATTTGAGATCTTATGTTTTCTTGTATCTTAAGGACGAATTGCCCATTTGATGTAGATTGCTATAACATACATAGGGGGCAAATATTGTATTGAGAAAACATTATTGCATACTTGAAAATAAGAAGGATTTAAGTTCTAATACGCATCCAAAATAAGAAGGATTTTATTTATTTTTCTGCCCTTATAGCGCCTATTTTTTCTAACAGCCAGGCCAATATTATGGGTGAAATAAAGTGACAGCTATGACTTATTTGAAAGTCATAAATCATGATTTTACAAGATTGGAGTGTTTTAATGGTATGAATTTCAAGAGATGGGAACAAAATGTGCTTTTTATTAACTACCCTCAAAGCGGCTTACATAGTTATGAAGTCTATGCCGGAATCACCACCACCAACTGAAAATGCAAATTGAGGAGCATGCCGAATTATACAAAAAATGCATGCCGAATTATACAAAAAATGGATGGACGATGACATTATTTGCAAGGGCCACATTCTCAATGCATTGGCAAATCCCATATATGGTATGTACACATCAGAGGCAATGGCAAGAGAACTTTGGAAGCTTCTTTCCATGTTTGACTATAAACTAAAATATCATCGAAGAAGACTAAGATGAACTTACGAAGATAATTTTTGAAGACCTCATTTATCAATGATTGGAAAGTGGAGGGAGCATTAGTAAGGCCAAATGGTATTACCAAATACTCGTAGTACCCTTGGTGTTTCAGAAACGCCGTTTTTGGTATAGCCGGAGAATGCATCTGAATTTGATGGTAGCTTGATCGCAAATCCAGCTTGGTGAAGAACCTTGCCCCATGGAGTTCCTTCAGCAGTTCATCGATGATGGGTATGGGAAACTTATTTTTGATGGTTGTCTGGTTTAAAGCTCGGACGAATGATCATATCAGCCACCAACCTTTCAATCTCGCTTTTCTGGAAGTGGGGATATCTGTAAGGCTTTACACACACATGATCACTTCCTTATTTGAGGAGAATTTTGTGATCATGAGACCTCGAAGGAGGCAATCCTCGCAGCTTCATAAAGACATCTTCAAATGATTGTAACACCTGCTCCAATTTAGAATTAGTCATAACTGGATGCAATAGAGTGTGGGTATTACCGTGTGAGTTCTCTAAGGAAAGAGAAAAAATCTGCAACACGACACCCTCATTTGCCTTTTTTAATTCTTTGAACATTTTTTGCTCATTTACTATTTTGTCTTTTGAAGGCACCACACCAGTCAGTGCCACTTCTCTTCCATCCATGTTGAACTTCATTTATAGCTTGGAAAAATCCCACATAATGGGTCCCAGTCTGCTCAACCATTGAGCGCCAAGAACCGCATCACAACCCACGAGTGGAAGTAAATAGTAGTCGGCCGTGATAGGCACTCCTTGGATCATAGTATGAATTCCCTTTCACCGACCTAGACTTTGGATTTTCTCTCCAGTGGCCACAGCAACTTCGAACCTTTCTTCAGCGTTGGGAATCACATCAAGCTTGTGCGCTACCTTGCTATTTAGGAAGTTATGAGTACTCCCCGAATCAATCAGCAATGTAATTCGACGCTGACCCATTTGGCCATGCACCTTCATAGGCTGTGGAGTCCGCGCACCATAAATGGCATGAGGGGAGATTTATGGTGTCCCTTCAAAAGTTTCGTCAGCCTCCTAGTTGGTTATTTCATCATTGTCAGACCAAATACCTTCAATGAGAAATAATT
Source organism: Amborella trichopoda (assembly GCF_000471905.2). The sequence continues at coordinate 5,300,832 of NW_006499436.1, forward strand.
TTTGTACCGATGTCCTCGGCCAAATTTTTCGTTGCAGTTGAAACATAGTGCCTTTTCTCTTCTTTCTTTAAGCTCATCTGGACTCAACCTCTTGATGGGCATAGGAATTGGGCTGGTATTCGAAGAATTGTTTGGCAGCAGCTTCTTCACATTTAGTTACGTCGTTCACCGAAGGGATTGATTCCGAAACTCATACAATCTTGCTAACCCAAGAGCAGAAGAGAGTGTGGCGGGTTTGCAAGCTTGCACATCTATCTTGATATTTCCTTCAGTCAGCTTACAAAATAGCCAACTTGGTGAGTCGGTGTCAACTTCTCCACTCGAATCAACAATTTTTCAAACTAAGTTTGGTAATCTCTTATTGAACCCATTTTGCTGCAGCTTAGTTAAATCACCAAAGAAATCCCGGAATGGGGTAGGTCCATACCTCTTAAGGAGGCCGTGTTTGAAATCCGCCCATGCTATGATGGGAAACTCCTCCTTCAGCAGTTGGTACCACAGTTGGGCATCCCATTCGAGATTGACAGAGGCTAACGACACCTTATTGTCTTCAAGAGTGTGGTGAAGTTCAAAAAACCTGTATGCCTTGCAGATCCAGCCCGTTGGGTCCTCCATCCCATTGAAGGGACGAAAATCAAGGTTCATGAGCTTAGGCAAGTAAATGCTGTTGTAGCCTTCACGATTTGGTTCCTCCACCCCCGATGTTATGGTTACCATTGATTCAATTTAAATTGTTGGAACTGTCCCCACTTTCTCGTGTTTGATTAACAGCAATGAGGTCGAATTTGGTATTCATCTCGGCGAACTATTTTTGCATTTCTTTGAGGATTCTCTCCTGCCCTGTGGCTAGAGAACTAACCTCAACCTCCAGACGACCCAGTCGTTGCTCCTCCATCCCTGGCTTTGATACCAAACTGTTATATGCTAACGTAACTAATCGAGTTTCTGGTCGGTTAGCGGAAGGTGGTTGGGGTTTTAGGGCAAGTTTCTTCTTATGTTTCCCTATGATGGATAGGAAAATAAGAAGATTAGATAAGAAGGGATAAGAAAAAGCGTTGGTTTGCTTCGACGGAAACCAGATGCCTCCAATAACACAATTAAGTGCCGAATAAAATATCTCATGCTTCATTAAACCAGAATTACAAACTTATATAGTAAATAAAACAACAACTAAATCCCTAAAACTCAGTAACTACTAACCAAGATAATCTCCTAAACCAACGACTAAATCCCTAAAACTCAGCAACTACTAACCAAGCGAATCGTCTAAACCCACTCCACGTTCACAAAATAACAACCAGGACTAATTCAACTCTAACCTACTTCTGACGTCTCTGAGTGAGACTTATTTGGCCATGCAAACACGCACTATAATTGACTGCTCATAACATATACTCAACTATAAAGTCCAAAATTATGGCTTTAGACTCGGTTGACAAAAAGAAGAATGGCTAAAGGACGTATTATATAATAGGCCAAAACCAATACCTATGATCACAATAAATTATAATAATCATATTGTTGTTACGGAAGCATGAGATGACGTACATAATGCTAAATCCATAAGTAATGTGCGCCGGCGCAAGTCCATTAGAATATAATAAAATATGGAGTGATTATTATAGAATATGTGAGGTCAAAAGAAAATTTGGTCAATCTTTTGACAGAAGACCTTGCAAGGGATGATATCGGTAAGATGTCATAAAGAATGGGGCTAAAGTCCATAAAGTAAACATCTACAATGGGAATCCAACTTAATCTTTTGTAACCTCAAAATTCTAAGTTCAATTTAGTAGTGACAAGTTGTGTGTATGATTGGTTTGGTTAATAGTCGTTGAAATATTATAAGTACCCATACCAAGGAAGTCCATATAGTGGATAAGTATAGGGATGAGTTGTATGTTAGTAGGTTGAGTTTGACTCTTAATATTGTACATGACTTTTATAAATCGGAGTGTTTTAAATACAAATCCATAATTGATATACACACTTATATAAGTGAGAAGTGAGATTGCTTCCAATATAAGATGAGACTTATCTCTAGAGCACTTATGAAATCAAGATATAAGCACAAGGCCCAAAATGTACCGGCAGCTAAAAATACCATGATATTATTTTTGAGTTATACTATTGGTTTGGTAAATAAGGAATATAGTTTAAAGTTAGACCCTACCATGAAACTTGATGGACTTTGTTGTACATACTTTAAGTGAATGTTCAAATTGAAAAATACCTTCATGGTATATAACTAATATACGCTTTCTTATGTTTTTCATATTATTTTGAAATAGTAAAAAAAAATGTTAGTATTTTTGGGTTTGAAAAATACTATATTATATTTTGTAATAATATAAGGTTTAATATGGTTTTGCTAAGTATATAATAATCTTGAGAGAGAAAGAAGTGAGTTTTGGTTCCACATTAAAATAGATAGTGAGGATTCAATTATATTTGTATAGGAGCACGCTCATACCTTGTGTTCATAGAACAAAGGTAAAAGGTTGGGTGCTAGTGTGGAGCACGAGGGTGCAAGGGCGCTTGATAATGCATTTTGCATTTCGCGTGCCCTCATCAATGCATGAGGCACCCCTTTCCTAAACACCTGTGTAGGTCGGGAACGAGACTCGTCACATTTTAAAGAGACATGACCAGGTCGGGAACGAGACTGGTCACATTTTTACGAGACATGACCAGGTGCATCGGATGGGGATGAACGTGCGAGATCCAATAGCGGTGATACTAGCCGTTGTGATGAAGTGACTATTGGCTAACGGTTGTGGCAATTACAAGCTGTTGGATAGTGACCATTGGGTTTCCAACAGTCACATGTCATAGTGAACAGTCCTTGTTTCAAATGAAAAGTTACTTCCAAAAGCCACCAAAACCTCTATAAATGGGTTCGGCTTTTTCCCCCATTTTTTTTCTCTTACACTTTCTCTCTATCAAATTTTTTTGTTCTCTCTCTAAAGTTGAAATCTATTCTCTCTCTACTGTTATAGTACGTTATTACATATAATAAATAGGCTTTCTAGTTCATAAGCAACTTAAAAGCAAAATTTGAAACCTTTTACTTTCTTGTATCTCGATGACAAATTGCCCATTTGATGTACATTGTCTACAATACACAAATGCAGCAAATATTATCTTGAGAAAGAGCTTCTGCGTACTCAAAAATACGAAGAATTCCATCGGTCCTTCGGCCCCTATTTCACCTACTCTTTCTAACAAGAACTCCAAGTTCCGAATGCAATTTTTGGAAAAGGAACATGCACGTAAGGGCATTTTCTAGTACTAAACATGATGATATTTAAGCTAAATTACCTCGTTTCTAAATACTCTTTTAGCAATGAAATTTTTATTACGTGGCTCTTGTTTTGGGTGAATTACTAAAATCAATTTAATTACAGTCTTTAAATTATTACTAGATATCAATTAAATGGTCATATCACTTTAAATTTATTAAGGCGGTCAAATCATTTCATTTAACATAAAGAGTGGTACTGTTTTAATTTCGTTTCACTCATGTACCTCTTTAAAATATAGTAAAAATAATTGTGCTGGTCTCTTCTCAGGTTTGACAACTCTAAACAAACGAAGACATTTTGATAATTTAGCTTTACCCTGCCATATGAATCAATTCCCCCAATTAGTCAGATTTTACTTATTTAAATAGATCAATGGAGAAAACCTTTACTCGTGGTAAGAAGAGAACGCAAGACATGATATTATGGCTTTACCCTGCCATATGAAAACTTTTACTCGCAAGACAAGGGCTATACGATATCTTTTTCCATATCTTAATGAAGTACTCAAGTTCACTACCATTTAGAAAGCAACAGGGAATGTGGTTTGACCATCAAATTAATAATTTCATTTCTTTAAATAGATTATCAATATAAATTTATTTAGGAATATTTATAAAAATACCGATAACAGTTAAAGTCTTTAACATTTTACGTATTTGCACTATTACAAGTCATGAACATGCATTGTTTAATGACTATGTTGAATTAAATCAAAATATATGAATAGAATGTTGAAGAATTCGTCTCACTTGGGTGTTTAGATAAATTTCGCTTTACACACTACCCTTTATGTTCCCCTGTTTTGGGGAATAAGTAACGAGAAAAGTTTACATAGAGCCGAGGCTCTAAATAATCATATTTGAGCCTACATCAAAAATTTCACTAGAAGAGGTTGTTTTGATGCTCAAATATCTTCAAATTGTCCATCTCGACATCAAGATACATAGATACGAGAAAAAAATGGATTTCAAGTTTTGGAAATAGTGTATTTTGTAACATATTTTTGGACCGTCAATTTTCAAGATTTTCAAGTTTTCATAAATCTATCTATCTACACTATTTTTGAAGCCTTAAATTTTATAAATAAATATGAAAATATATTTTAAAGGTATCACAGAGATTTCCGATATTGATACTAGATTTCTTGATATTATTTGAAAGTAAGCTCTATACAAACCGCACCCCATAAGTAACATCAATTTATTTATAGAAAAAAGTTAGATAAGGTGTCAACCTTATACTAAGAAACACATAAAAAATCTTCTAGAAGAGTGTTTTGATGTTAAAAACCCTCCAATTGATCATTTCAATCTCAAGACATATAAACAAGGAGAAAGCATTTCACGTTCAAAAGTTACTCAAATATGCTATTGATACTAAACCACACAGCAACCTAAGCTTGTTTTAAGGAACAAGGTTCTGAACCAAGCAACAAACCAAAACCTACGATCTATCCACAAGTACTCGCCTCTTTCTTTTTCTTTTTTCTCCACATATATTACACGTTTTTTTTTAATGTGAGCTAGGTAGTCTTTCTTTTGGCAAAAGAGTGGAACATATACACACTTTTTTTTTGGCTAGGTTTCCCATCAATTATATATTATGAGACTATCTATTTTTTATATATTATAAAAATATCTATTTTTGGTATATAGATTTCACAATCACTTTTAGCCATTAGATATGAAATTCAATAAAAAATGTATTACAATATATGAAAAATTTTGTTTTGGACTTTGTGCGTAAACAATGACACATCCTCAATCAACCATTTTCAAATCTAATGGTCAATGATGATTGTGACCTCCTTGTATCACAACTAAATTGTCTCATTGTATACATTTCCTGACTTATTGGTTCATCATTTACATGTTCTATTGTTGCAGTGCAGGTTACTTCAACTTTAATGGGAGAGCATTTAAAAAGTCCCAAGATGCTACAAGCCCAAAGCAATTTCTGAGCAATAACATGTTCAAGTAACAGGTTTTTGTCACCCTATTCTCTGCCATATTAAGGCAAGTGAATTGAATACACAAACACATGGTCAAGACCGATAGCACCATAAAGACTGCCAGAAGAACCTCAGACAAACACGCATATGATGGTGGCCCTCGTCACAGTAATATGTAAGGATAAATCCACTTGAAATTATGAAATTCTATAGAAATAAATATAACACCATCTGCCTGGTGTATATGTAGCTTCGAACATTTTCTCACATATTACAGTAGGAGAAAACACCGTGCTGCAGTTTCCATGACAACTAGGCATATAGCCAATTACACATTAAAGGAATGCAGCAATCAAATCAAATATCTACTAGTGAGAAAGACCAAACCTCCAAACTTGTGCAAAGTTGTAGTCTCCTAAGAATCAATCATCAGTGCCGAAATAGCGATCGCCAAACTCACCCATCCCTGGAATAACACGATACTCTTCATTCAAGGCCACATCAATCTCCGAAGTAACAATCTTTAAGGATGGAAATCTCTTGCAAACGGTATGGATACCCTCAGGGGCCTGAATGTGGAGTTCAAATGTCAGAGATCAATTCCACATATAAATTTAGGGTTCAGGTTTACGTACAGAGATAAGATTGAGAAAGATTATATGAGATTCGGGAACTCCTTTCTGTATGAGAAGTTCTATTGCCTGCCCAGCCGAGTTACCTAAGAGACATGAACAGGACGTCAACTTTTACTGCCATTGCATGCACAACTAATAAAGCAAACTCTGAAAAATGAAAGCACTTTGAGCAAGGGAAATAAAAATATACATCAGTGGTGTATGGGATATGGTGTCCACCATGGAAATGTCCACCGTCCATTCCCAGTAAGCAATAGTGAAGATTAATGGCAGTTCATGATGATAGGTAAACCTCCTAATGCATTATCCTCTACCCTATCACTGGAAACAGATTGTAGGTGCCATGCAGTGTACCATATACCATGATAAACAAGTAAAACAACAGAGATTTTTTCACAGTAAAGCAAGTAGATATGCATTTGTTTATCCAAAAATCTATATTCAATATTTGCGAAAATTCTCATCAGGGAAAGAGACAAATTGGACGCCGGTCAATTGATCAGAATATGGTACTTGAGTTGTGCATCTTGGGTACATTCTCTAGGAAGTCAGTCTGTCAGATATGATAAAAGATCAAAATATGCCAAGCAATTCATCTGCAAAGAGAAGGTAATCAATTCAACAATGTTCAAAAGATAGGTTGCTGCTTGAGGATGCACAAATTTGGCATTGATAACTTCTAATTAAAAAGACAATAAACCCATATCCAGTTTTAGTTCAATATGGTTTCACTGGGAGCCTTTTTATGTAAGATAGGTTTCCTTTGTGCCATGGAGTAACTAATTCACAAAACTGTCCCCAGAGATGAAGACATGGTTCATGAACAGCTCTGCAGATTTGAATGTTTTTCTTTTTCTTTCTCCAGAAATACCAAAGCAAGGGAAGCATGAATCGGAGCAGGTAACTTTGCTCGCCACTTATAGTCAATTCAAACTCAAGTACTGGAAAAAATTGAGGGCCCTTTTCCAATGGTTGCTTTTCAACTATCTCAGAACAGAAAAAAGAAAAGAGGAAAAAGGAAAAAGGAAAAAGGAAAAAAAGAAGAAAAAAGAAACAACTCATAGGATCAAATAGAAAACTATTCTCAAGAAAAACCATGCACTAGCAAGTAGCAACATCTACCAAACAACTGAACCAAAAAAAAATCCAACAACTTGGGCTCCATATCAAGAAAATGTGATGTTTTACCTGTAGCGAGCACAGGATCAAGAAGCAGGACATGCCGCTCAGAAATATCTTTCGGCAGCTTTTCATATATAAGCTAATTTTACACAAGAGATGTATGTCGACGCATTAGTTGCTCGCCTCCTATTTAGAGAAGAACTCAAAGCATCATGTCAGATAGGGAAATTACCTGCTTGCCATTGTCTCCATCACGATGAATCAGAATTTTACCTATCTTAATTCCTTTACAGCATGCACGCAATGCATTCTCCATGCTTTCCCCACTGCAACCAAGCAAAAATAAGAAATCTACCTTCATTTTCTGCCAATGTGAAGCACTGGCATATATTATCCAACACAGAATTGCAAGTTCCTGTGCAATGCCTTATGTCACATCATATATTTGGGCTCTTTTGAGAAGCTAAACAGCCATAGACAAAGGAAAAAACTATACCTAACTTTGAAAAGTCTTCCCCTATGTCCCAGAACAACATCTCCAGATGAAAATAACCTACTAGGCATGTTTTCGATAAATACAATTTTAAGGTCCTAAGCTGTCATAGATGAAAAAGGTGGAAATTATAACTAATGTGCAAGGTTTTATGTCAAATCATTCAAGATGATAAAAACCTATTTGATGTTTGTTAATTCAAAATGTAAACCACAACAGATGAAAATATAAAAGAATGTGGTGCAAAATTTTCCTCATATGTCTTATAACAACTCATCCACAAAGAGGAAAAGCCAATTCGAACTTTTTCTCCAGGTAAGGTTTAAATCCTAATGCATAAATTCGAAGAAAAAGTCTAGACTATCTATGTAGAAGAATATAGCGAGGGTTAATCCTTATGTAGAAGAATATAGCGAGGGTTAATCCTTATGTAGAAGAATATAGTGAGGCTTAATCCTTCTGTTTTACTTTAGGTTGAATAAGCTGCATTTCTACCATATACAAGGGCTTTGAGGCCCTTTCGTCCTAACCACTGAAACAGATATCCCAACCCCTAGGCCATGGGTTTGCTAATGAGGAAAAAAGATTGCAGCAACTATCTTAAGAAGCTTATATGATAATTCATCGGGGTTCACCTTCGAATAATGGATACCCCACACAGTTTCTTGCAAAAGTCAACTCCTGTATAGACCGAGCCTGGACCAGTAACATCAAAAAGTTATTTAGTACCATAGAAGGAAACAAAAGGAAACTAACAAGATGCAAAGACTCCGATTAGCAGGAAATGTTTATAACAAAAAATAGTATAAGAGAATCAAAGTTAATTTTTAGTCCAAGGGAGAAAATGGAAGCTTCCAAATTCTTACCCTAAGAGTAGAATCCTTAATGCATATCTATATCCATAAAAATTCAGTATGTGACTAGCAAACAACTCTTCTCATATGGTACAGATGCATCACCCTTGGATATGTGTTAAATGCCAAGCTCCGGAGAGATCCAGCACTCAAATCACTATTTGAAGAAAACTTGAAAAGATATTGAAGACATCTTGAAAAGATAATCCATTTAACTCATCCAGAGGATGACACAAACAAGAGGGGAAGAAGAATGAGAACATCATATAAAACTCCTGTAAGCCAACTCCTTATACAGTGCAATAATGATAAAGGTTGAAAGCAAAAAATGAGATGACAGGATCAGAATCTAAATGATGAATATAACAGAAGAAGGCTCTGAGTGTAAAATGTAAGACAAGACGGGAATCAACAACAAGACAAACCCACAACAATAAACATCTTCTGATTTGGAAAAATCATTAGGCACACAAGTCAGAGATGCAGGTAAGCAAGAAATACAGTAAAAGATCAAAGAATCTGTAGCCAACATACTGTATCCTATGGTCTTTTGCAAAGTTAAGAACAGCAAAGAAGAAGTCTCCCTCAGCAAGAAAACGTAGTTCAAACAATGGATAACAAAATAATAAGCAAACACTCCTGAGTTCGAAGCATGAATAATGGTTTTGTCATCTCCACTTATCTTTTGAATATCATGATATCTTGTAAAAAGTGACAGAGTAAATTTATAATTTGACTGGAATAAGCAAAAGAAATAATACCTTACAGACCATAGTAAGCAGAGATGCAACAAATATCTATTAGTACAATATGCATAGGCATAAGATCTAATATTTGATACACATCTAGATATTAGCAGTCAACAAAAACAAAAAAATTGACAGTTGCTTCTTTTCTCAGCTGACCTGTAGGTGTGATCACCTGCTTCTCAGTGAATGGCAAATGTCCAAGGCCATGCTCCACAACCTGAGAAAGTGTTCATTACATTGATGATTTTTTCCCTCTTGTTGAAAACAGCAATCATTAATGAATGTTATAAACACCAAATTTGGAAACAATTAAAGAAAAAATACCAGCCTAATAAGTCGATCTGAATAGAAGACAAAGTCATGCTTTGAAATTTCACAGTCTCGAATTAAGGTATGCATCCCGCGTATCTGTTCATCAGCAGTTGTTATGTGCAAATTGACACTGGGTCATTAAACATGAAGATATCCCATACATCTCAGAACAAAGGACAGCTTTGTATACATAACAAACCACCCTTATATTTTCCTCCCCTTATATTTTCCTCCCCAACCTTAAAAGGAAGAATCAGAAAAGGGATACCTGGAATGTGGATTGAATGACATACACATTTGGATAGATTTTGCAGAGATCATGCTGACCAAGTTTTGTGCGAATATGTTGCACAATTAAATCGATTGCTACATGATTATCTCCACCACGAGGTATAATTACATCAGCATATTTCTTGGATGGAAGGACAAAATCATCAAAAGCTGGCTTGACAAACTTAGCATACTGCACAGTGGATAAACCATTATCAAGGAATATTAATTTTACATGTCAGCATGGATAAACCAGTATCAAGGAATGTTAATTTTACATGACAGCATGGATCGCTATAGAAAGTTGAAAAAAAGTACTGTCACTTAACAGAAACAACCTCTTCGAGACTTTAATGGCATATGTGAGAATCTTGACACAAGTATATATACAGCATAGTACTCACTCAATTATAGTGTCTATCACTATGTGCCACTTGTGACATGCTAAATTGTAATTGCCCTTTGAAAGCAATCATTTTAACATGGATCTCCTCTCTCTCTCTCTCTCTCTCTCTCTCTCTCTCTCTCT
>NW_006499436.1:5313336-5327643 GCF_000471905.2 Amborella trichopoda
GAGAGAGAGAGAGAGAGAGAGAGAGAGAGAGACGGGCCCCCATAGGTTAATGGAACAAAAGAGTTTGAGTTTCAGTTAAGTATTTAGATATATGGGAATAGACAAGGTCATTCCAGAATCCAAAAACTACAATTATATGAATGAGGTGCTTTCATGCCAATCCCTTAATTCGTGAGTCCATATCCTATTTTTTTTTGGTAAATAAGTCTTCATATTAGCATGCATAGAAAGGAGATGACTCGTTCACTGCATATTTATATATTGGAGGAGAATTTGTGATGCATCAAAAAGTTAGACTCAAAGTTAGAAGTTCTGATGGTTCCAAGTGATGTGAGTCAAATGCCATTCCTTGCATTCAAGCCAATTGATCATGATCTGAATTTGTGAAGGGCATAAAACAATTATTCTATTTCAAGATATTTGCATTAACTTCTGGAAGAAACAGCTCCATACCAATTGCACGACAAGAACTAAACAGAAGTTGACAACTAGGTCACTCAATATATCATATATCATAAAGGAAAATCACCACATTGTTGTAGGTCTTGCCTGTTCAAGAACAGAATTTATATCTCTACCCCTCTCTACAGTGTCACGCCGTATCCTTCTAGCAAGCCTGATATCAGCATCTAATAAAAAACAAAAAATGGTCGAAATGGATATGAAATTAACTGCATCTATATAACTAAGAACCAAAACATGCTCATTCTATAGAAATTAGAATTGTTATGTACCAATAAACATACATACATACGTATGTACGCACACATTCACAAAAAGAACACATTTTTATTTCATAAACTTGCAAATTTCCTTTAAAACACGAGGAACTTAAAAACAAGAATGAGCAACTAAGTAATTATTGATTAATCTAGACCACAAGAAAAAACTCAAGAATGGAAATTATTCAAATTTTAAGGTCAGCGTCATTTTGGATGATTCATATCTCAAAAAATTACTATACCATATCTCAAAACAAATCATTCTGGAATTTTCCACCAGTGCCTAAAAAAAGAACCCATAAGGACAAGTGTCTTTGCCTTTTTGTTTTTCTTCTTCTCCTCCTCCTTCTTCCTCTCGCTCTCTCTCTTGGTTGACTAGGCAAACCGAGGTTTTTAAGGACCCACTGTTTATTACCTTGAAAAGAGAATATATACTTATTATGACTATAAACCTCCCTATTATAGGAAAGAAAGCCCCCCTTCCTCAATCACAACAAACAAAATGAAAACTGAAGGTCTACTAGTTAGTCCTCTCCTCATTGCGTTATCTATCCCTCCATTAACCGATAACTGACTTGGAATAGGCACAAATCCTCAAACACAGCTTTGCGTGGGAAGAGAGGTATTCTGGTCCATATAATGAGATCATCACTTTTTACATCCCTTTATATCATCAAATTAGCTACTCAGCTGCAATGGTTGTAAGTATGTGAGAACTGTACTTCTTAGCATTGTTTTTAAACTTGGACTCGAACCTGGAATCAGACAGGGACCAGGTCTGAGTTAGTGAATCAGACTCAGGCATGTCCAAGTCAGAATCTGAAACAATGAAACTTTCAGTGCCACTGAGACTTGGCCAGTTCCCTTCCGAAGGATTTACTCTCGGACCCAGCACCCTGCCAGGTCCAAGTGAATTTCCCCAGTCTGAGTCAGACATGTTGAGTTGTGAAACACTGGTTAGAATGCCGAGAATATCCACTGCTATGTTCAAGCTTCTCCCAAACTTTGTACCCAGCGTTGTTTCGTAAATTGATCAATATACAACGAACTTTGAATCTGACTCCACCCATAGTTTAGCCCATTTCTTTACTCTCTCGAGTCCCATCAAAATCACATTTTTTCAGTTCTGCATCATTATTGCTGCCTCTTATTCCACCTGCAAAAGATGCGTGGACCACCACATATGCCTCCAAACCCATCTCTGCCTTGTGAACATGCCCCATCAGTGTTGAGCTTTATGTAATCCCTCCCAGGTGGTAACCAATGGGGACTCCACGATCAAGCTTCTCAAGGGAGGGTTAGGCTTCATGCCCAATTGATAAGTATCTGTTTGTATGATTAGATGGCCCCGCTTCTGTGGCTGTGCTTCTAGAGAACATAGATTTGATATGCCAAATGTAGTTCCTTAAGTCTGTCTCACTTTGCTTTGCTCTCTCTTCAAAAAGACTGAGTATGTTGTTCTATCCGTACTTTCAAATCACTATGGCCATTGTTCGCACACTTCAGATCGACCGATCAACCAAACGCACCAGATTGGATGTGAATGTCCTTTTTGTTTGGAACCTCTCTAGTATGAATTGCCAAACCGCATTGTGAAAAATAGGCATCCATGGTCCTCTTGTTAACTCCAACATAGTATGCATAGCCAATGCAAGATCCCAACTCTTGATATTATTCCTGAAGGCAACCTTAGGTAGTCTTCTAATCAAACAAACAGGCTCTTCAAGGGTTCCATTTCAGCTCTAGATTTTCCCTGTTCATGGCCTGATGTTGGTATCTGATCCCAGAAACTTATCACAGTAAAATGCCTCAACTCTCCAGTACCCACATTTGCTCATCCATTCCATTGGTTTCACCTGTGGGCACACTAAATATAGCTTTGAATGTTACTTTCATCTTTCCAAGGGTTGAAGATACTGATAAAAGAGAGATCACATAAGATTCTAGATAAGGCACTTGCAACGAAGTCAAGTAGGTTACCTGGATTGGTGATCTCTTTTATCATTTTGTTCAGGGCAGACAAATTATAGAATGGTGCTTTGGTGGCAAATGAGTGCATTGACTCAAGATACAAAGAAGGCATCTAATCCTGAAATTCAGTTTAGAGAACGCATACGATTATGCGGACTGGGATGTCCTGTTTCAAGCTATGGCCTTGATGACCTTTGGCCAGCGATGGATTATTGGATGTCTCCTAGTGTGGCTACAACTTCTTCCTCCATCCTTGTCAATGGATCTCCGAAACGCTTCATTAGAAGCTTGAGAAGGCTTAGATAGGGAAATCCCCTTACTCCCTTCCTTGTTATGATCATGACAAAAATGTTAAATTGGTTCATAATAAATGTTTGGCTGGTCTCTTTTGATGGTTTGCGCCAAGCCTGATTGGACACATAATCACCCATTTACAGTATGCAGATGATACTATTATATTTTGTGGGGATACATTAGATGAGATGAAAATTTTGAAGCATATCTCATCTTTTTGAGATAGCCATGGGCCAATTCAACTATTGATAGGCTCAGAATGCAAAGTAGAAAAAATTTCCAAGCAGATATCTGGGATTTCCTTTATGCCATAAGACTAGCCTCTCGGAAAGGAATGTTTCTATCTATGGTCTGAAGCATAACATTAACCAAGGCCGAGTTGAGTTCTATACCAGTACATTAAGCATCCATTTTCCAAGCACCTTGTGCAATTATAAAGACACTTGAGCACATATAAGCGCAAATTTATGGCAAGGAAATTGTGACACTGCAAGTTCCATTTAGTTAAGCGGGAAAACATAGGCAAGCCAAAGTAAGCAATGGGGATTGGTTACAGCTACCAGAAACTGATAATAAAGCCTTATTAGGAAACGGCCATTTTCACTATGAGGGTGAAGCATTGTGGGGAAAAGGTTTTGTTGCTAAATATAGTTCTGAAAGAAATGGATGGAAATCATCTCCCAAGATAATCAATAATGTAAACCGTTTGGCATGGTATAGATTCAGTAGCTCATGTGTTTTAGGAAGGAATGTGGATTAGAATTGGAAGGGGAGATTACAGTTAATTTTGGGATGACATAGTGGAGATTGTTCCATCCATAATCACTTGCCAGTGCTTTTTCGAGCAGCCCTTTTGCCTGAGATTACAGTTAAAGATTGCTACAACAGAGTAGGCGATGGTGTAGTGTGGTGCCCAACGATCCATAGAAACTTATATGATCAATAAAAGAGCATTTTACCCTGTTGGGATAATTGCAATCATAGTAATTTAAATTTAAGGGAGATTTGAAATATATTTTACCATCGCAACGTTGTGTCCTAATAAATTGGGTTTCATTGCATGTATAAGAAAAAATAAATTCATAAGCTAATTAGTTTTTAATTTTCTAGTTACAAACTTTTGTTCTTCAAATAATATTTTTGATAGATTTAAAATAAAATGTTAGGAGGAATCTCTCTATATAGAGTCCTCGTAGATAAGGTCTCCATGCATTATACAGGATTCAGATAAAGCACTTTTTATTTTTATTTTCAAAGCTAAAAATATGAAAATTTCTTTTTCAAAATTTTTAATTACGAATTATGATTTTTAAAAAATAAGTTAAAAAAGAAGGGACTTAAAAAATAATTTCTTCTTATAGAGTCCTAAGAAATAAGGTTTCCATGCATACATAAGATCAAAATAAAATTGTATCTTTTAATTTTAATTTCTAACAGTGAATAACATGTCACTTTCTTAAACTTTTTGAATTTTTTTATCATGAATTTATTGTTTAAAAAATTTATAATTCCAATTCTTGGGATTGGAACAAAAGTTTACTGTTGCATAGTAGTTTTCTAATAAATAGGGTTTCTTTGCATGCATAGGATGAAAATAAATTCCCAAGATAAATACTTCTTTATTTTTTAATTACGATTTCTAATTGTTTTAAGAAAATTTTATGTCACTTTAAAATAATTGGCCTGGCAAATATTTCATAATTTGATTAGAGCTTGTGTTAGATTGAGAAAGGAGGAGGGTCATGTTAGGCTGGCAGCCAGCATAAAACTTTTACCACATTTCTATATGAATCCTGATAGCCAAACCCAAATAGTTGGAGTAAGGCTCAGATGATGATGATGATGATGGATGGAGCCTGTGTATCTCACAGGTTGTAACAACTGAACTATATATTATGACAGCAGACTGCTACCATGTATTCAAACATGTTTCTTTTTTGATAGAGATAGAACAAACATTTGTTATAGAAAATAATCATTAGTAAGCAGCTTACAGAGAGGAAAGATACCTGTGTCCACAAAAATTTTCATGTTCATCAAGTTACGAACTCGCTGATCGTGGAACACTAAAATTCCCTCCAGAATAATGACATCAGATGCATTGACCTGATGTCAGTAATATTTCAATAAGAGAATAACATTTTCATTCAAGTCCAGCACTCCAAGAAAAGAATATATCTTGCTCCATAGTTCAGTAAATATTTCATATTTCTGTTGAGCCCATACCTGTCGAAAAGCATCTGAGGACCGCTGATGCCGTTTAAAATCATAGATAGGAACTTGAACAGAATGCCCACATTTTAGCTTGCCCACACATTCTAAAAGTTGTTCAGTGTCAAAAGCATCTGATAGAAAGATGGTCATAAAGTTAACATCATAATGAAGAAAAAGATGGTAATACAAAACCTAATGCGTAAATAAATACACATGCACAGCGATATACATATTCATACATCCATAACACAAAGATTATATTTTATTAAAAGTGATTTAGGCTGTTATTACTTCACTGGACTGATTTAAACATATTTAAATCCTCTTCGACCATTGACCTGGCCATTGGTAACTTTCCTGCTACACAAGCTATTCCTCCACAAATAGCCTAATGCATGAGAAGAAATCCCAAAAACATATTTTTCAAAAAGTCAACATCATCATAACCCTGGGACTTTTCTTAGACTATGTTAAGAGAACATAATCAACACCAAACTGTTGTACCAACATAAATACAAGACAAGGTTCCCTAGCAAACAGAATGAAAAAGGGGATAAATTCTCCCAGCTAAAGAGGAAAGGAGGGTACATAAGTAATTATTACTTATATATATAGTATTTTTTTTTTTTTGAGAATGTTAACCTTAAATATATAATAAATTAGATATACAGTTACCTCCAAAAGTGTGAGTTTGCAGCAATTGGGTGGACAAAAAAACAGATCTCAAGGTCGGTAGTAGACCACCGGCCAGTAATTTTCTAGAAACATTAACTAAAGTCTTTTATCCAAGAACCTAACTGCCTCTTCTTCATAGTTGTCAAGGTTTCAAAAAACGCTAGGCGGCCTACCTGGTGCCCAGCGCTTAGGCGGGCGCCCAGAACCTCGGGTGCCCTGTGGTGCAATAAGTTTAGAGATTGAGGGTTTCTTTTTTTTTTTCACTTTGGGGGTTAAAAAATAAACCCCATAACATTTTTATACAAACTTGGGGGTCAAATGACCCTTTTTGCCCTTTTGGGCGAATTTAAAGTCGAAAAATGCCTTATGACTCTGGGCTCCCGCCCAGAACTGGGCACTCGCCTGGGTGCCCACCCAGGTACAACCGCCCGTGTAGGGCCGCCTGGGTCGAGGCGTGCGGTTTTTTTGTTCAGGCTGCCTAGGCGTCAGGCGGACCGTTTGTTGAAGCCTTGATAGTTGCAGGACGGAAATGGCATGAAGATATTTACAGAAAAGGAATTCCGATATATAGATTCCGATATCCACATGCTCTACACAACAAAGTTTCAAACTCAGCCAATTCCTAAGTCTGAGCAGGAAGCAGGTGAGTTGTCGAGAATAGTTGACTTGGATGACTCTCATGTCATCTCATCAATTTTAAAAACTTAAGGATCGAACACAGACCAAATGCAAGAGGAGTAGCTTCCAACACATTATCTTTTATGACCCATTAATTGCTGGCATTTTATGCTTTCATATGTATCAGGATGACTGAACCTCGTAGTTTCAAGCTTCTTTTGTACCTTCTAAATATTTTACACAAACATGAATGGTAAAGTCTTTAATTCATGATAGAATATCCATCCAGGCAAGCAATAGACAAACGGCAGCACTACCTGGATGATCAAAGTTATACTCTTGTACATGTTCCAATTCTTCAGCAGTCAAACCACGGTAAAATGAATCCTGTAGATTTTCCATAAAAAACTATGTATAAGGCAACTTTGAGAGTAAATGATAATGTAAATGCAGAATAAACTATCGCTATGCATGATTAATCAAGTGAGATTTAAAATCATCACATCAATATCCATCAAACTCAGATATTAAGTGATCACTTAAAATTTGTAAGTTAAAGTTATACGAGTAGGTTTCATGTGAGATTCACACTACCAAAAAACATACAGACCACTCAACAAAATCTCAAGGTCCCCCTGCAACATGGTCTGAAAATGCAACTTATACAGGTAAATGGGCAATATAAGCGGAAAGGAAGTACATGAAATCCTGGAATAGGGTCTCTAAACTGATTTCACATAGGATGACTAGAATGCGGAATGCCTGCACATAGACATCATGCTCATGACATGCGAATGAAATATGAGCTTTTACTAAGAAATATAGAATTGGACTTCTTAATGGTGGCAGAAATGGCATTGCGGACCAAGAAAAGTAGATAATCTTAAAAAAGACAGCCTGTTAAGGCATTTATCATGCAAAAAAGCTTGGGGCAGGAATGAAGACGAGCTCACATGGCCTTCTTAGCTTACAAAGTGAGTGATGAAAAAATGAATCTCAAAAATAAATCACAAGCAAATAGAAGCACTACTCTGTACCACAGGCCCCTAATAAGGATCATTAGTCATTACAATTCAGGAACATAACCAAGCTCAGTACAAAAGTAAAAGAACTAATATGTGAAACATGCAAAAGGCATCGATGGGATCATACATTGGAAATTAAGTAAAAAGAATCAGCCAATAACTTGAGAAAGATCAGTTAAGAACTTTAGAACTGACATTAGACTTCCTTGAATTGAACTGAGCAAGCCACATACAAATGAGGAGGACATCAGGTTCAAGCATAACAGAGACTTGAAACTTTGTAAAGCTAAGATCTAGAACATGATCCGTGAAGGAGGAGGACTCTCGATGTCTTCTAATTTGCATTTGAAAAATATACCTATAGAACTAAGAAGCCTATATTGCACTTCAATTTATGGCGAGATATAGTCACAAAAGAAAACACTCCTCACCCCTAAAACATCTCATATCATGCACACTCTAGTTTCTTCTTTAGAAATAAACATAAACATCCACCTTGATAAGCTCATCATTGGGATCCACATTGTATTTATTCAGGCCCTTGAAAGTGACGTTGCAGGATTTGCTTGTGATAGAAGTTGGACCGCAAATGTAGTTTGTGAGGTTTCAAAGTTATCTTTTTCATCTGGTCCTGGTCATCGACAATATTTTAACTTCAGGTGTATTTTCAGTAACTTTAAATCCATTTTATTTTACTGCAGTACTTTGAAGTTTGGATTCTATTTCAGAACTCATAATAGTCAGATACGATTGAAAAAACACTCATTTGTGATTTACAATTAACAAGAAATGTACACATCTAGTAGCACCTACAAGTTCAAACAATTACTTGATTGACAAGAACCACACGGTGATCATGAAGTTGTTGGATGATCATATCACAAACAGTAGTCTTCCCTGAAGCCGTGCCCCCAGAAACTCCTGTGAGGAACATGAAGTATCTAGACATCAAAAACATACAGCAAAAAAGATGCCAAGAAGTGATTTTAAAAAAAGCAAAGCAATAAACCATGGCAACATGCATATGCAATCTCATTTAAAAGCAAATCAATGACATGGATCAGCAAATGCAGACCCACACCCCTGCGCAAGCACATGTGCAGTCAACATTTGCGATGCAACTCAACTCACACGCATGTGCTTGAACCTTCACTTGCGCATTCATAAGTTCGTATAATGGGAAAGCAAGCATAACACTGTAGACTCTTTTCAGGAATCCTCCATGTCATCTCAGAAACAACAGTGGAGGCAAGTGTCAGTCAGAGCAACTGGGATCAGATTGGTCAAAGGCGTGTTATCTCAACAGCACCTATGGAGCCTAATTTGGACGCCACTCAGGAGACATTCAGTGTTGTTTCAGTTGCATGCTCTCTTTTTTTTCTTAATAAGCAGTCTTCTACTTTAAATGGATTGATGACACATTTAGATGAAGTAGTTCATACGATAAGAAATACACAAGTGCCAATAAAAAATGTGAAGCACTCGTTCCACACACATCTTAGCTGGAAAAATATGAGCAATGCAGCCCATTTTATGTCCATTTGTGCAATTTATATATTTAAGTTTTTTGTTTTTATGTTACAAGTACACAAAGAATAAGGAAAAAAAAGCATATACAGTGCCCAACTCAGTTCCTTTTTCAAGTCTTAAAATTTGTTAAAAATTATAAGAGATTAAAATGGAACAAAGTTCAAACATTTCCCTAGATACTTAGAATCTTTTCTGAATTAAATTGGAATTCATGGCAGTATAGAGCAAATTGCATTAGAACGCACTATATATATGAACATTGAACAACGCAATAATTTCATTAAATACATGTTCATATATACGATAAATCCTTACATTCACATAAAAGACTGAAAATGCATTGTGAAATCTGTTCATGTAAATGACAAATTCTCACATAACTGACAATGCATAGCGAAATCTAAACCAAAAGGAGAAAACAAGAAATGCGGAATTACATCTTACAGAAGTACACAAATCTTGAAAACTATAAAGAATTTTCATAAAACGACGAAGATCAGCAACAGTTCCTCAGATCAAAAGAAAAGCAACACTAAATTATGCGAGAGCACTTGCCAATAACAAATGGCTGCTTGGGCTTGTTCTCCTCACTCTCGGAGGATTGAAGGAGCACATATCGCAGGCCCGAGAAATGCGCACCTGAGGCTGCCTCCAAAACGTATTCCATCTCTGGTGTGGGCATCGGTTGCCTGCACATCCCCACCATCCAATCAAAGGTTAGATAGAGTGGGGGAGAGAGAGAGGGGGGGACGGAGAGATGGTGCAGATAATGAAACCCTAGCTGCTAAGATGTGGAAACTGGAATTACCAGGCGAGAAATGGAGCAGCTGCAGAGAGGAATTTGCAGAGAAGGAAGAAGGGTTTTTAGAGAGAGAGAGAGGGGGCTCAATAGTGGAGGAAGAATGGCTTGCAAAGGGAGGGAGTGAAAAACACGCGGGAAAGGTATAGAGTGAGACAGAGAGAGAGAGAGTTACTCACCTTGAACCGTAAACTTCACGGAAGACGAGGGCATGAATGGAAGAAAAAGGTAAAGTAAGATTCTGTGAACCCGCGGAGCATTTCCTCGGTGGAGTGCCTTTGGGATGTCACCTCTACCGACCACCGAATTTTTGGACTTAATTTTATAATCTCTATCATAGAGGTCATGAATGTGAAAAAATAAATAAATTTTTAAAATTATAAATAATAATTCTATTAAAAAATATTTAGACCGTTAATTTTAATTGTTTTAAGATAGACCACATATTTGCATTCATTTTTAAAATGGACGTTTTATACTTCTGGTATGCATATGTACAAATACAGTCTGACCCCATAAAACAATTTTCATTAGCTTAAAATTCTTGATCATAAATATCAATTAAAGTAAACTAAATTATGATTTTAACTAAAAAATACTATATATAAAGTTTAGAAAGTAAATTATGCTTTGAAATTAAATATTAGAAATTTAGTTAGTGTAAAATATTTGTGATATCTAGAAATTTAAGTACTATATTAATTTTTAGTATAAATTTTTTATATTTTTAAATTAAGTTTGGATTTTGAATGTTGGAAAATAAAAAATACAAAAATGTAAAAAAATAGAAAAATAAATAAAAAGCAATAAGGATTTTCCTTTTTCTTTTATAATTCTAAATATGAGTTATATTATGTTTTTATAGAATAAGATTTTTTTTGCTAGAAACTCTAATTTGAGTCATTTATTATTTGGTTAATTATTTTTTTCTATTTTTCTTTTGCATTTTTCTGCTAAAACTTAGTCATTAATAGGCATATAATGCTCGTCGTATACTATGCCAAAGGAACATCAACCATTTCTTCTGTTAAACAAATGATAAAGATAAACGTGCTATTAAAACCCCGCTGCGACCGCCTTGGCCAACCCCGATTCCTAAAATAGACCTAATTTCTTGAGATCTCAAGCCTATAAGACTGGTTTAAGGTCCCATTAACTCAATTGTTGTATACTCCAAAAGTCTTACAGCTTATCTCCGAGTCAAAGTATGTGCTAAATGCAACATTAGGAAGGGAAAAGTTTATATAGAGCCTAGGCTCTAAACAATCAAATTATAGCCTACCTCAAAACTTTCAATAGAAGAGGTTATTTTGATGCCCAAATATCATCAAATTGATCATCTCCACAACAAGATGAGATTTCAAGTTTTATAAATAGTGCATCTTGTAACGTATTTTTGGACCGTCAATTTTCAATATTTTCAAGTTTTCATAGATCAGCTCGATATACATTATTTTTTAAGCTTTAAATTTTATAACTAAAGATAAAAATATAATTTAAGGCTATCACAAAAATTTTCAGTATTGAAATCATATTTCTCGACACTATTTGAAGGTGGGCTCTAATTTGATCTTTTAGAGCCTCGGTTCTATGCAAACCGCCCCCCATTAGGAATAGACTGCACATTAGGAATTAGAGCCTCAGCTCTAATTTGATCGTTTAGAGCCTCGACTCTATACAAACCACACCTTTTTTTAGTATGTGTGGTATATTCCTAATGGGGTGCGGTTTGCATAGAGCTGAGGCTCTAAACGATCAAATTAGAGCCTACCTTCAAATAGTATCGAGAAATGTGGTTTTACTACTAGAAATCTTTGTAATAGCTTTAAAATATACTTTCATCTTTAATTATAAAATTTAAAGCTTAAAAAATAGTGTACATCGAGCGGATCTATGAAAATCTTGAACATTGACGATCCAAAAATGCGTCACAAGATGTTCTATTTCCAAAACTTAAAATCTATTTTTTTTCTCATGTCCATGCATCTTGATGTCGAGATGATTAATTCGAGGATATTTGGGCATCAAAACAACCTCTTCTAATGAAATTTTTTAGATGGGCTCTAATTTGATTGTTTAGAGCCTCGACTCTATATAAACTTTTTCTTAATAAAAAAGACATGTATTTTGAAACATAACCATGTTAATCGTAAAAGTTTTCTAAACCAAAGAACCAAAAAATATTTGCAAAGACATTTTTAGCTTCGCAAAACTTCAAAAGAAATACCAAAAAAGAAGGAAAAAAAATCAGAAATCAAAACAATGCAAGATCTTCATCTTCCAAAAAGTTAATATGATCGGTTAGGCCTCGATCTCATTGGGTCAAAAAACCGTATGCAGGGACCCGGATGGGGGTCCGGCCCAAGATCACTCTCTCGGAAACCGCAGGGCGTATGGGTGCGTACGCAGGCAAGTACCAACTAATGAGGGAGAATTATAGGGTGTGAGGTGGGACCTACCTCACGATGGGTTCGTGACACGCTTAGACGTGAGCTGACGCCCACTTAGATCTTGATGGAAAGCCCCCCAAGCTTGAGGCTGGTTCGGCTCTAACTTCCTTACTTCAATTGTGCCTTACTAACATACATGCATGAGATGGTCAGACAAGTGGGTCAGAAGACCTTGAATTCTCATTAGATGGGTAATTTATCGAGAGAATGATGGGAGGAATAAAGGAGATGACTTAAGAGAAATGAAAAGTTATTTATTAATTTGACGGCCTTTCAGCATCATCTTAAAGAACAACCTCATAAGAAATGAATGAATAAAATATCTTATGGAAGAAATAAGGTGAGAAAACATTAATGAAAGAAGAATGAAGCAATGATGGATGAGAAGAGAGTAGGAGATGTCAAAAGAGAAAAGACAAGAGGTAGAGAGAGAAAAAAAGAAAGAAGAGAAAGTAGAGAAATTGAAATAGAGAGAGAGAGAGAGATAAGGAAAGAAGGGGGTGAAGGAAGATAGAGAGAAAGTGAAACGAGAAAGAGAGAGAAAGTGAGAGCGAGAGATAAAATAATAGAAAAGAGAGAGCATGATGATAAGAGAGAGAGTGAGATAGGGGAAGAGAAACGATAAAGAGAGTAAAAATGAGAAAAAGAGAGTGACGGTAAAGAGAGAGGCGACAGTGAAAAGAGAGAGAGTGAAAACAATAATAAGAGAGAAAGAGTGAGGAAAGTGAGAGAGAATGGCGATGAGAAAGGGAGAGAGTGGCAGTGAAGAGAGAGAAAGAGAGACTGAAAGGGAGGGAGAGAGAGTGGCGGTGAAGAGAGAGAAAGAAAGACTGAAAGGGAGGGTGACAGTAAGAGCGAGAGAGAGCCAGTGAGGGAAGGAGAAGAAAGGGGAGAAAAGAGGAAGAGAAAAAATAGTAGAGAACAAAAAAGAGAGAAGAGAGAAGAAAAATTGAGTTCACCTCTAGGTGTAGGCCCGGAACCTAGACATGGGGGGGAGAGAGAAGAGAACGAGAGAGGGAAAGAGGGACAAGAGAAAGAGTAGAAAAGAGAGAAAAAAGGATAAAGTAGAAGAGAAGAGAGATGGGGAAGAGAGAATAAAGAGTTGGGCCCGCCTCTAAGTGTGGGCCCGAAACCTAGGTACAGGAGATAGAGAGAGAAGAGGATAAGAGAGAGAGTGAGAGGGAGAAGAGAAAGAGAGAAAGGGAGAAAATAAGGGTGAGGGAGCAAGGCCCGCCTTTAGGCACAGGCCCCAAGTTCGAACATGAGAGGGAAGGGAAAAAGAGAAGAGAGGGAGAAGAGAAAAGAGAGAGAAAGGGAGAGAGTAGAAGAGAAGAGAGAAGAAGAGTTGAACCCGCCTTTAGGTACAGGCTAGAAACCTGAACATGGGAAAAAGAGAGAAGAGAACGAGAAAGAGAGAGAGAAAAAGGAAGAAGAGAGAAAGAGAGGAGGGCAGAGAAGAATGGAAGAGAGAGGGAGAAGAGAGAAGAAGAGCTGGGCCCGCTTCTAGGTGCGAGCCCAGGACATGGACATGGGAGAGAGAGAAGAGAACGGGAGAGAGATAGAAAGAGGGAGAAGAGAGAAAGAGAGGAGGGGAGAGAAGAAAGGAAGAGAGAGGGAGAAGAATAGCTGGGCCTGCCTCTAGGTGCAGGCTCGGAACCTGGATATGGGAGAGAGAAAAGAGGACGGAGAGAGAGAGAGAAATAGAGAAAGAGGGAGAAGAGAGAAAGATAGGAGAGGAGAGGAGAGAAGAAGTGCGAGAGAGTTAGGTCCACCTCTAGGTGTGGGCCCGAAGTTCGAACATGAGATGGAAGGGAAAGAGAGAAGAGAGAGAGAAGAGAAAAGAAAGAAGAAGGAAGAGAACAGAAGAGAAGGGAGAAAGAGGGAAAGAGGGAAAAGAGAGAAAGAGAGGAAGGGGGAGAAGAAGGGTAAGGGACCTGAGCCCGCATTTAGACCCAAGCCAGAAGTTCGAACATGAGAGGGAGAGGAAAGAGAGAAGAGGGGGGGAGAAG
>NW_006499436.1:5333570-5367249 GCF_000471905.2 Amborella trichopoda
GGAGAGAGAGAGAGAGAAGAGAGAGAGAGAGTTTTTACCCGAAGAAGTGAATTGGGTTTTCACTTTTTACCCCACCCTTCTCCTTTTTTCACCACCATCTTGACATTTTGAGAGAAAGTATGAGAGAAAAGTCCTTCAACAAAATGGTGACTTTCGAAACCATGGCTAGTGCTAAGCCCCAATACTACCACTTCGATCTAGAACCTACATGCTGATGCTCACGATTTCGATAGCCATACCAACTCTTTGGAGGAAGTATCTCGAAAAGTATTTAGTACTCATTTCGGTCAACTATCAATCATCTTTATTTGTTTGAGTGGTATGTACTTCCATAGTGCCATTTTTTCCAATTATGAAGCATGGTTGAGCGATCCTACCCACATAGCACCAAGTAGTTTTGTCGGTTGGTTAATTGGTCACATTTTATTTATAAAATGGGTTGGATTTGTATTATTCTGGATACGGAAAAATCATTCTATTAGATCAAATAAGTACATTAAGTACCTTGTGTCAGAATTGAGAAAGTCTATGACTCAAATCTCGAGTATTCTCTTGTTTATCACCTGTGTCTACTATTTAGGCAGAATATCATCGTCTACTTTCACTAAAAAACTGAAAGAAACTTCAGAAACATGGGAACCTAAGGAAGAAACAGATGTAGAAATAGAAAGAACTTAAGGGGACTGAACAGGAAAAAGAGGGATCAATCGAAGAAGACCCTTCTAGCTCTTCCCGTCCGCAACGTGTGACCCCTTTTTCATTCTTTTGTTATTCCATGTCCTTTTTCGTGGTTTTTTTGCTTTTCTATCTTCTTTTGTTTCTCCCTTGTATACCACGTGTTTGAGGTTATTCCCCAATGCCATGTTTTAGTACAACCTTGATGCCTAGAGCATCCCTTGAGCACCCTTTGCTCATTCTAAGTGCATCTTGCATCTTTATGCATCATTTCAACCTTTCTTAATGCATCTTGCATCAATTTCATGCCTCATGAACATGTCCTTAAGGGTCATGGACCTCTCGGTTGTGCTCATCATTTTTCAATATTGTGCTTGACTCCTTGAGAATTTCAAGAATTTGGTTGAGCACCATGAACCCATCAGTTGTGCTCATCGTAACTCAATACCATTCGACCATCACAAACAAGTTCATGAACCATGAGCATTTGGAAGCTTTATGTTTAAACTCTCATGGGCATACTTCGACCTTCATGAGCGTTCTTGAACCTCACTGACACGCTCGGTCGTCACAAATGCCACCCGGCTCTTCATGCATAATGGTCAATCGTCATGCATTTTCTTTTTGAGAATCATGCTTATTCCTTTGAAGTCTAGTGAATACTTTTGAGCTTCACGAATGCCCTTGAGCATTGCCTTCGCACTTGAGCATCACACACACAAGAAATTCTTTAAGCACTTATGAGTACATTAAACTTTTACAACCATTCCTTAGGCTGTCATGATCCATGTATTTGAATTACACGGTCATCTTCTTTGAGCACTTCGGGCACACCTTAAATACCACCAATTTTTTTCTTAGCACCGTTGCGTATCATGGATATCCCCTTAGCATCCCAAGCATTCTTGTAGCATCTTTACATACCACTTTGTTGAGGATTGATGTCTTGTATTATGAAGAAATAGATCTGTCAAGGTGGAGTAAAAAGATGACTTTGGAAATTCGTTAAAAGCCCGAAGGGCCGAAGGCCCGTAGGGCTTGAGGCCAGGAGGAGTCGTCCTGACAAGTTGACTTGACGGACTCGGCCCTGGCGGGGGTTCGGGGGGGGCAAGCCCCGAGGAAAAAGTCAGATGTATCCGTACATGGGATTCAATATATCTGGGACTTAATATATGTCCGTACAAGGGTATTTCAATAATTTATACCATCTATCTGAGACTCGATATATATTATTGTGATTGGGGGTTTATCAAGGGTTAAGGGAAAAAAGCAGATCTCTTTATAATTAGATAAAAACAGAAAGGCATGAGGAAGAGAGGTAATTGTAATCCTATTTTCATTGCCAGTAAAGAAGCTCTAATCTCCCGTGGATGTAGGCACGTTACCGAACAACTTATATCTTTGCGTTGTGGTTGGTTGTCTCTTTCTTTTGTGTTTGTTTCTTCTTTCTTGTTTGTGTGGATTGCTTTTTGTTTCTACACACTTGTATTTCAAATGCACCTTTTGCATCATGACCTTGACATTTTAAGCACCTCCACTGCATAGTTATGCATTTCAAAATTCTTTTGAACACTATTACGCATTCTCATGCATCTTTTCGACATAGTCAATCATAACTGAGCATAATCATGTGTTATAATGCATTTTTTTTTTAGCTTCACGCATAGTTATGTAATATTGGCCATTCATGGATACTTTTCTGGTAGAAAAGGGAGCTCTTCAGGGTCACTTTTCGTGATAAGAATTTGATCCATGGACTCGTGACTTCTGAGAATCTCCCGGGTGTCTTGGATTTAGCTAAACACCTTCTTTGTTGACCCTTTGCATATAGGGGAGATGTTGCCGAAATTTGCTAAATTCCTAGTGTTTTGCCAGCCCACATTGAATTGAACTGTCAACTTGTGCTTTTGCTCATTTTTCTTCATGCTTCTTTTGCAGTCAATATCCTTAATGTGAACCAATTGCCTCGCCCTGGAGAGTTGGGGACCAATACCTATACAGGTGTTGCTTTTACCAGATCTACTACCCTTGAGGTTCTCGAAACCACCCAGAGGCTAGAATTGCCTTTGAGCATTACCTATGTAGGGCGAATGCTCGATTTTGTTACATGCCCAGGCAATAGGGGTTTTCCAAATCAATTGGCCTAGCACATCAAGCCAAATCTGAGTATCAGCAAATAACATTTGCATATCTTGATCTACAAGGAACCATACTCGTACTGAGATTTTATTCTATTATATCAAATATTTAAATACAATATCTCATAAAGCCTTTAATGGACACAGAAACCCAACACAATTTTTTTTGTAGAGAAATTCTCCATTGTTCACGTAGGGACAAGGCAAAGAAATGAAATTTATTCGTCAACAGCAGAATTACCAAATAATGCTATTTTATTTCACATGATTCAATTTTTAAGATTGTGACTTACTCATGATGAAATAGCATCTCCAAACTAGGCAAACTTTTTCCAAACCTTGGCAACATCCATATTGGATTTCTTCTTCACAACATAAGTGTTTCTCTAAAAAAATCCCAAGCTCCTTTTAGCCAATATCATAAGTTTTAAGTCCCTGCACTTGTTAGGGAAAAAGCATAAAACATTCCCCTGCCCCCATAGAAAATAGGAATGCATATGTTTATTCAAAAATACATTTTTGACTGAAAATATTAGACTTCCAAACTGAGCCATGGTTTGCTTAAATGAGTTTGGAAAATGTTGTTCAATGGTTGATAGCTCTCAAACCTAAAGGGTCTGTATAAAATAAGACTATTTATTATTCTTATAAAGAAGTCACAATCATTATCGATCACCAGATATAAATCGGGTGGCTAGGATTGTATTATTGACTGGGCACGAAGTAAAAAATATAACTTTTCGAACTATATGACACACTTTAAGCTATCATTCATTTCGATGATTAAGAGTGATTATGACCTCTTTATACCAAAAGTTAGTAGACTTATGACATACAATCCAAATGTTAGAACTCCTACAGTTGTCAACCTCGTAGGATCTGGCGTGAAAGAAACTTTTGTGATATACGTACTCAACTCTAGTTTAGCTGAAAGAAGGACACGTATGATCTAGTCGAACTATATAATAATTTTCTTTCTTTCTTTTTCAATTCTTTTATTTTCTTCAGGTCTAGATCACTCACACATAGTCCTTTAACAATATAATCACTTCAAATAAAATAAAATAAAAGAATACAATAGGATCTCAAGGACTTGACGTCATTCAAAACCACACATTTCATTAACAAAAGAAAAGACATATAAAATGCTTGGGAATGAAGAAAGTAATAAAACAAATAAGCAAGAAACAAAAGAGGGTATTGGAGATTACCTCAACCGGGCTTTTTACACACCACAACGAGTCACTGCCTTCCAATGGTGCAGGATCTAATGGTCAACCTTCAATCTCAATAGGGAAAGCAAGTTTGGACAAGCCACACCAATAGAACATGAACCCCTTAATCACAAATATCAAACCCTTAGGTGAACCCCTTAATCATGAATCTCAAACCCTTAGGTGAATCCCGTTAACAACCTAGTTTAAGAGAGAGATGCTTATTTTTTCTATCACAACCCTATATTCTAAACCCCAAAGAGATATGAGAGATCATGAAAGACACCATGAGAGAGAAGCCATGGGATGAGAGAGAGTGGGGCGTGCCCCCTTTAGGGCTTTCAAGAAAGAGAAAGTTTCTAATGGAGAGAAATATATTCTAAGTGGGGCGTGCCCTCTTTGGTAGGTTAAGAGAGAGAGATAGTAATTCTAAAGAATAGAGATTTGGGTAGGGATCAACCCTTTTTATAGTGCTTGAATAAGATTAGAGTTTCTTAGGGTTTTCCCTGGCTTGCCACTCATATGCGATTGAATATGCACTATTGATCTTGGGTGACTTGTGGGATAAGAGATTTGAGCTCTCCATTCCATAGATGGGTCATCAACATCCTATGGGAGGTGCTAGTACTATTATTCCCTACTTCTTAAACCATTTTTCTATTAATTAATTCAAATAAATAATTAATTAATATATCATAACATTATTCTTTCTTATTTTATGCATAGGCCTTCTTATATATGCCAAAATATCATTCAAATTTTCCTTAACGTTTAAACTGTTTAAAACAACATAAACTTATCGCTCAAGCTTCAAAGCTTGACAACATAAAATAGAAGGTATCCCTAGGTGGGGCGTGCCACCCATTGGGACACATAATGGGCCCTGCCCAATTTGAATTGTGGGCCCAAAAGACCTATTAAGCCTCCCATGCAATTATGTTATTTTTATATTTTTAGAACTACATAAAATCAGTATTTGAATATTTAAATCATTATAAAATTAATATCTTTGTTTTTCTAAATCCAAATTTGATATATAAAATATCCAAAGATTTAGAAAAATTTAAATAACAATTCTAAAAATTAGATATTATTAAAATAAATGAAATTAAATGCTTTGATGGGAAAAATATTCATATGGTCTAGGAATAAATATCCACTGGGGCACTCCATGTCCAACTGTGAACTACGAACTACACATGCTTTCTCAAATCGACTCAGCATTACCCATGACCCACAGTCCATGCAAGAGATCATTAGTGGGTTACCAAAGTCTAGCCAATAGGCAAGGGGTCGTAGTCCTAATATATGGATTTCAGGTCCTCCCCTAGAGATGAAACCTAGGTCATCCTGACCTGATGCAATCAATAACTTGATGGTGCACAGGGGCTATTTCTCGCACATGCACACGCTTCACCCTGAAAGGTGATACGCATTCCCAAAAATGACTATCGATGTGTATGCCGTGTGATGGTATAAGTGATATGTCTTTGGCTCTGTCTTTGAAGGCCTCCATCACACACAAGGGTTATATAGTCCCTTGGCTTACTCATCCGGGCATACTCTGACCTCATTAAGGGATAACCCATATAACCCTCATCGGTTTGTTTCTTTATGCCCAGGTAACATGAGTTTTTCCTAACCAGACCGACCTAACACATTAAGCATAGTCCAATATCAGCAAATAACGTTTTCTTAGTATGGTCTATATGGGACCACACTCTCATTGAATTCATGTTCTTATATATATTTTTATTTTACAAGCACTCATAAGGCCTTTAATGGCCATACTCACCCAATATCTCCTACTTCGTCTTTGAAGCCCTTACATTCTCTTTGTCTGACTTTCTCTCATCCACATCTCTCTTATATGTATCACAAAAACATTAGGGGCAACCCCCTTTGTCAAATGGTCTGCAATCAGTATCTTTGTGGATATATAGCTGATCTCGACTTTTCTCAATCTCGCCTCGTTCCGTAGGTGATAGACGTAGGGCTTTATATGCCTGGAGTTCTTATGGAAATGTGGCTCTTTTGATACACAGATTGCCACCGAGTTATCGTAGAAAATCCTTACCGCCTCACAACGCACTAGGTGAAAGAAGTCGATTAAGAAATTTCTTAATCCATACACCCTCCTTGGTCGCTAAACAATACGCCACGTACTCAGCCTCCATGGCGGACAATGTCACCAGATCCTGTTTTTTAGACTTTCAAGAAACTGTACCTCCTCTAAGCATAAACACATATCTAGATGTAGACTTCATATTATCTAGATTTGAGATATAACTTGCATCTGAATACCCCTCAATTGTAATCTTAGTTCCTCCTCATATGTAAGCACGTAATTCACAGTCCCTTTCAAATATCTGAGGATTCACTTAATCGCTTTCTGACACTCAACACCGGGATTGCATTACAATCAGCTAACCATGCTCATGATGAAAGACAAGTCAGGCCTTATTCTTACATAAGGGACCCCACCGAGCTTCTATATGACACTCTCTCCATGGATTTTATAACTTCATCTTCAGTAGGACATATTTTATTATCGAGTTTTGTCTTTTTGTCTATAGACATGGAGTTACATTTATCCATCTCAAACTTTTCTAATATCCTATTGCAGTAGATTTTTTTGGAAAGTTTGATGGTTCTCTCTCTTCTATTTCTTATTATCTTGATGCTCAATATATGTGAAGCTTCTTCAAGATCCTTCGTATCACAGTGTTATACGAGGAATGTTTTCATCCCTACTACTAGGGCAGTCGAGCTACTAACGATTAGTATATCATTCACATATAAGGAAATAAACACCACACCACTCCCACTGTTCTTTTAGTAGATACAGTAGTCATCATCATTTGTAGAGAACCTTGCAAGAGCAAGGTTCTCTTAAAATTTTATATACCAATGACATGACACTTGTTTAAGGGCATAGAGGAATTTATTAAGTTTGTACACCAGGTTTCCCTTCCCTTTCCCTAAGGTTGTTTCATATACATTTCATCTTCTAAATCACCATTTAGAAAGACAATTTTCACATCCATGTAATGAACCTCAAAATCAAAATGGGCAGTTATGGCTATGAGGATGGGGACAGACGAAAACTTAGTAACATGGGAAAATGTTTCATCATAGTATATCCCTTCTTTTTTGGTGAATCCCTTAGCTACTAGTCTAGATTTTTATTTTTCTATTCTCCCCTCTGAGTTCAATTTATTCTTGTAGACCCACTTACATCCGATAGCCTTATGGTTCCGAAGTAGGGGTACTAATTCTCAAACATGGTTTTTGTTAATAGAGTCATACTCATCTTTCATGTCTTCTACCCAATATTCCTTTTCAGGACAGGTCAAGGCTTTATGGTAAGTTTAGGCTGTGTCAAGATCTTCCCCAACCCTATCGAAGTGTTCAAGGTATAAAGGTGGTCTAGTGGTTCGATTACTTCTTCTTAGTTCGAGTTCTGGTTCAAATTGATTTGAAGATGGAGGTTCAGGTTTAAGTGGATTGGAGGTTTCAGGTTCGAGTTCTCGAAGCACACCCTTGTTTCTCGCCTCCACAAAGAGAGCAGCTTGTTTGTGACTCAATCTTGCTTCAAGCATTCTTCCTTGAAGTAGTGAGCATCGCAGCTTTCAATAACCACCTCAATATCAAGGTTGTAGAATCGATACCCCTTACCATGGTCAGGGTAGCCAATAAATATGGATTTCACAGTTTTGTGTTGAAGCTTAGTTCTATTTTGGTATGGGATTAAGACATGGGCTGAGCATCCACATACTTTAAGGTGGTTAAGGGAAGAAGTATGACCAGTGAACATTTCGTAAGGAGTAAGTAGGTCAGCTTTTATAGCAGTCCAATTAATGATATAAGATGCCGTCAACGCGACTTCTCCTTAAAATTCAATGGAGAGCGTTGCATGTCCCATCATACACTTACCACTTCAACTAGGGTCTTATTCCTTTTCTCGACTACACCATTTTTATTCGGGGGTGTATGACATAGTGTATTGATGGATGACTCTATTTTCTACACATAGGTCTTTAAAAAGACCCCTCTATCAATTTTAAGGACTTTGATTGTTATATTTGTTGGTTTTTGACCTCGACTTTATATGTCTTAAACTTTTCTAAGGCTTTAGATTTAGTGTGCATTAGGTACACATGGTAATATTACGAGTGGTCATCTATAAAAGTGATGAAATATGTTTTGCGGCTTTTGGTAGCCACATTCATAGGACCACATATGTCACTATGAATGATTTCTAATAAATTAATAGCCTTTTTTTCCCCGGTGGTATTTTTTCTTATTAGTTTTCCTTGCACACAAAACTCACACACATGTGATAAATCTCATTTATAGTTTTGAAAAATCCCACCTTTTTTTAATCTTTCCATTATCTTGAAGTTAATGTATTCTAACCGCATATGTCATAGGGTGGCATCTAAACCATTCGGGGACGAGACATAAACAACGTTATCTTTCACTTCAATAACATAAAGACTGTCCACAATACGCGTGATCATAACAAAATTTCCTCCACTCTTGACTACCACCTTATCTCCAACAAAGTG
Organism: Amborella trichopoda; assembly: GCF_000471905.2. The sequence continues at coordinate 5,342,169 of NW_006499436.1, forward strand.
ATAAAACCCGCTCTAGCCATCTTGAAAACAGAAACCAAGCACCTCCTCATATCGAGAGCATAAAGTGTTTACTTTAGGATCAAGACGCTCACACTCTTCAATTTCAGTTCAAAATCTCTAACTCCTAGCACGTCAGTTTTTTGGTTCTCTCCTAGATAGATATGTTGCTCTCCCGGCCACATGGGAGCAAAAGAGCGTAAGCCATCTTTGGTGTTCGTGACATGAGCTATATTTCTCGAGTCAAGACATCAAGAAGTTCACTTGGGGCTGGCTAGCAACGTTTCAAAGACCACACAAGTAAGTTCCTTATTGGTTCCAACAACTTTCTTGAATCGGTAGAACCTTGCTATGTGGCCCACCTTCTTGCAATTAAAACAAGTCTTAGTGTCTCTCCTCTCCTTATTTCCAAAATCTCTCTTCTTATCATCCCCTTACTTTCTAAAATTGGATTTACCTTTCTATACTTAGGTTTAAAAAGGGTTGTAGTTTTACCATGTGCACGACCTCCCTTTGAGATGGTGCAGGGGCATGGTTTGAGTTCCTCCTCTCCTCATCGCCTCTGAGCATCGTGATGAGCTCCTCCAAGTTTAGGGCTCTCTCTCGAGTAGAGAGAGAAGTCCCGAAAGTCTCCCATGACTTAGGAAGTGCGTTTATGAGATGAACCACTTGCATGGGTTCAATGGGTTTCATGCTAGTAGCTTCCACATCTTGAACTAGTGCACAAAGTTCGATATCTTAGTTCCTTCGGGCATCTTTAACTCATTGTACTATTTCATGACCATGGCTTGTCTCATGAGAGAGGGATCTAAAAACTCCCTCTCAAGTCTCGCATAGATTTCCTTAGCATTTGCAATGGTTCGTCATTGCACATAAAAGGGTGTTCCTACACTTAATGTTTTTGTGCTTCTAAGAGACGTACACATCTTTAATTTCTTGAGATGAGTTGTCACTTGGATGAGTTGTCACTTGGACTAAGAGAGGGTTGCTCATTGAGGATCTCTTGCAAGCCTTCATCATAAATCACATACGCTCTTTCTCTTCCAAGAAACATAGTTGGTCTCAGCAAACCTTTTCGACTTTTGGGATCTCGGAGCTAAAGGTCTGGGCAGCCATATCTTATTCCCAAGTAAGATCTAGACTCAATAAAGAGAAAAAAACTATTAATGGCAACAAGTATCAATAGCTCGGATACTAATGAAAGAATGATACGTGTGAACTAACAAGAGTATATAATAATTTTTTTTCATTCTATTTCATTTCATTTCTTTTCTTCACGGTCTAGATCACTCACAAATAGTCCTTGTACAATATAATCACTTCAAATAAAATAAAATAATACAATAGGATCTCAAGAACTTGAAGCCATTAAAAACCACACCTTCCATTAACAAAAGAAAAGACACAACCTATGTTTGGGAATGAAGAAATCAATAAAACAAATAAGCAAGAAACAAAAGAGGGTGTCAGAGGTAACCTCAACCAAGGTTCGTACATCCCGCACCGAGTCACTATCTTCTGATGGCGCAAGATCTAATGGTCAACCTTCAATCTCAACCGAAAAAGTAGGTTTGGACAAGCAATATCAATTGAACATGAATCCCTTAATTACAAATCTCAAATCCTTAGGTGAATCCCCTTAGCAACCTAGTTTGAGAGAGAGATGCTTCTTTTTTCTACCACAACCCTATAGTTTAAACCCCAAAGAGAGATGAGAGATCATGAGAGACACCATGTGAGAGAAGCTATGGGATGAGAGAGAGAGTGGCATGCCCACCTTTAGGGCTTTCAAGAGAGAGAAAGTTTCCAATAGAGAGAGATATTCTAAGTGGAGCGTGCTCCCTTTGGTAGGTTAAGAGAAAGAGATGGTAATTTTAAAGTGTAAAGATTTCGATAGGGATAAACCACTTTTTATAATGATTGAATAAGATTAGGATTTCATAGGGTTTTCCTTAGCTTGTCACTCATGTGAGTTTGAATATGCACCATTAATCTTGGGTGACTTATGGCAGACAGATATGATCTCTATAGATGGGCCATCAATATCTTATAAAAGTTGTTAGAATCATTATCCCCCACTTCCTAAACCATTTTCCCAGCAATTAATTCAAATAAGAAACTAATATATCATAATATTATTCTTTCTTATTTTACGCATAAACCTTTTCATACATTTCAAAATATCATTCAAATTTCCTCAAGGCTTAAACTTTCTAAAACAATACAAACTTATCTCTAAAGCTTCAAAGCTTGATAACATAAAATAGAAGGTATCCCTAGGTGGGGTGTGCCACCCATTGGGGCACATAATGGGCCCCCCAATTTGCAATTGTGGGCCCAAAGACCTATTGGGCTGATACAATTATGTTATTTTCATATTATTAGAATTACAAAAAATCATTATTTGAATATTTAAATTATTATAAAATGCATATATTTGTTTTTCTAAATCCAAATTTGATAAATAAAATTTTCAAAGATTTAGAAAAAATCAAATAACAATTCTAAAAATCAAATATTATTAAAATAAATAAAATTAACTTTGATGGGAAAACGATCCATATGGTCAAGGAATGAATAGCCACTGGGGTACTCCATGTTCAATCTCGAACAACAAACCACACATGTTTTATCAAATCGACTCAGCGTTACCTATGGCCCACAGTCCATTCAGGAGATCATTAGTAGGTCACCAAAGTCTAGCCAATGGGCAAGGGGTTGCAGTTCCGATATATGGATTTTAGGTCCCCCTTGGAGACGAAATCAATGTCATCCTAACCTAATGCAATCCATAGCTCGATGGTGCACATGGAGTATCTCTCGCATATGCGCATGTTTCACCATGAAAGGTAGTATACTTTTTCGAAAATGGCTATCGATTTGCATGTCATGTAATGATACAAATGATGAGGTTTTGACCCTGTTTCTGAAGGCTTCCATCACACGCAAGGATCATACAGTACCTCGACTCACTCATCCGGGGCATACTCCGACCTCATCAAGGGATAATCTTTGTAATCATCATCGGTTTATTTCTTTATGCCCAGGTAAAGTGGCTTTCTCCAACCAGACTGACCTAGCACATTTAGCACAATCCAGTATCAGCAATCAATGTTTGCTTAATATGGTCCACATAGGAACACCCTCACACTGAGTTCATCTTCCACTATATATTTTCATTTTACAAACACTCATAAGGCCTTTAATGGCTACACTCACCCAACATTAGTTTAACAAAATATTATCATTATGAAAGGGAAAAGTTAGTATGCTTGTATTTAGTTCTAAGGATAAAACACCTCACGGGGATTTTTTTAGGGAAAATAGATATATTACCCCCCTCTCTAAAATCATTATCAAGCCTATGGAATCCCCCAGGTTAAAATGACATTTAACCCCATTCTTACCTTTTCCACTGTTCAAATAATAGAATTTACTATTTTATTTAATCAGCCCCTTAGATAAACCGTGGAAAAACTCTTCCTCTCTTTCTCTCTCTTTCTCACTTGTGAACCTCTTCCTCCCTCTCTCTTTCTAGCAAGCCTCCCCTGAACACTTCTTTCTCTCTCATATGATGAATCTCAAAAGTAAGTTAAAAGATACATCACAAACTATATTTATATGATGAGGTTATTATGAAAAAACAAAAAGGGTAAATGAAATAATCTGGACAATGAAAATTGTGAGGAGGAGGTCAAATATCTTTTTCTTTTAATTGAGGGGTTTACATTGGCTTTTTATTTACTTTGGGATAATAATTTTGGAGATGAAAGTATGCTTTAGTTTTTCCCTTTTTTTTAGGGAAAGGTTTCTATACTTCCTCTGCTACATAGAAGATATATACTCCTCTCCCCCCCCCCCCCCCCCCCAAATCCAGCTATCCAATTTAGATTAAGTGAGCTACTGACCGTTTGATTTAGATCCGACGCTTCAAAGTATTTTATTTTTAGATTTTTATACAAATTATATGAATATGAAATTTGGTATGTGCTATCATCTCAATGGGGCGTACCTAAAAAAATATTAAAAAGAATGTTTTGATAAAAAATATGATGATCAAAATACCCCTTTAACTTTTAGGGTATTTTGGTCATTTTATCTTATTGAGAATATTGTTTTAAAATTTTTTTTACAGGTGCGAGTTTAAGATAGGAGTGGACGTCCAAAATATTTTGTAAAACAAAAATTAAAAATAAAATAGTATAAAGATGTGACATTGTGATTAAAGCCATCTCAACCGTCCACTCAGAATGGACGGTTAGATAAGGGGAAGCATATAAGTTATATGCAGCAGGGGAAGCATAGAAAGCTTGCCTTTTTTTTATCCACGAATCTGTCAAATTATAGTTACTTATCTCTAGGATCAATCTAAAGGAAAAGTTTAAAAGAGAGAGTTAAGATCGTGTATAACATGCTCCCATGGGAGCATATACTGTACAACAACTCCCTCAGGCAATATAGCTACTTCAAAGATTTATTTATTTTTTATTATCAAGAAATCCTAGAATCCATCTAAGTAAAGTTAGATGATTATTTTCAAAATAAAATAAAAATATATTTTGAGTTCTTGAACATCTAGATCTTTCCCTCAAAATATTTGACTGTTCATGTTCAATCTTGCGATGTCATTATCTTTTAGGCGTACAGAGGGTGTGAGTTATTTATTTATTTATTTATCCTTGAGGTTGGTTGCTAGGATCTAGAGATTACAACTCTAAAACTTGAATTTCAGAAAAACATTTCCAGCTTGAGTTTTGACTGAGGGAGCAAGTAGGGAATATACTATGTCATCATCATCATAGCCTTTTCCCAACTGTTTGGGGTCGGCTGCACGAATCCTAGTTCACCATTCTGCTCTATCAAGCGTCATACCCTTAATGAAACCATAAGGCCCCATATTTTTTCTCATTCCTTCCAATCAAGTCTTTTTGGGTCTACTCCTTGCCATTTTTTAGCATTCCACTTGAAACTCGTACCTCCTAACTGTTATTGTATTGGGCTACACTGCAAATGGCCAACCTACCTAGGTTTACTTTCTCTTATCTTATTGCATATTGGAGCCACACCTAAGTTCTTTTGAAGTATTCATTTTGAATTTTATCCCTTCTTGTCTTGCCACTCATCCATCTCAATATCATCATCCTAGCTACACTCATCTTATATGTATGTTGTTTTTGAACGCCCAACATTCCACCCTATAAAGCAAAATTGGTCTCACAGTTGTCCTATAGAACTTGCCCTTCAACTTCATTGGTATGTGACGATCACATAAAACTCTGATTGTGCATTTCTACTTTACCCACCCAGCTCCAATTCTAGGTGCGATACCTTCATCAATCTTTATATTTTCCTAGATTATCAACCTAAGATATCAAAAGTGTGCATTTTTTAGTATATAAGGCCGTCAATCTTAACTACTTCCTCTTATCTACTCCTATTATTACTAAATTTACATTTTCATATACTCTATTTTGGTTCGCTAATTTTCAAATTTTTATATTCTAGAATATCCCTTTGAAAGTCTAACTTTGTGTTGACACTACTTCGTGTCTTATCAATCAAAACTATGTCTTTTGTGAATAACATAAACCACAGTAGCTCATCTTGTAGTGCCTAGTTAAGTCGTTAGGTAGTATGCTCTGTACGAGAAATCTTTTCACAAAATTTAATTTGGTATATAAAATGTTTGAAATGAGTATCCACTCCAGTATTGACTATAAAGCAATCCTTTGATGAACAATCAATTCAGGGTTTCCAAGAATTCAAGATATTTTTTTGTTGCTTTTTGTTTTTTTCGAATATCGACAGTAGGATTCATGATTGTATCCTATCGTGAATAATTCTTAGCATTCAAGAGTTCTTCTAATAATAGAAGTATCCCTTTGCGCTAAGGGAATAACTCTTGTTGGTGGCATTAAGCAGTATAGGGAGCTACTATTTGAAAACTAACAGGTAGTATAGTATACTTGAAAATTAAAACATATCACGATGTATTCTAACCATTATTAAGGGAAGGCTGAGGTTTGTACAAGGTGCTCACCTTATATTGTAAAGTATGGTGGATCTTTAAATTCTACTGGAAGATGTAGTTTTAGTATAGAAAACCTTATGATGGCTTGAAAATCCACACTCAACCATAATTATTAAAATTTCAAAATTGGCGCAAATCCAATAGAATTATAAATATTTGAAAATCTTCAAAATAGATGGTCTAGATTATTTGTTACAAGATGTACTATTTTTAAGACTTAGAGATTTCTTTTTGTTCTTTATATCCATACATCTCGAGGCCAAAATGTTTAGTTAGAAAGTTTTCCAACTTCAAAACACTCTTTCGTATATGGTTTTTGAGGTGCACATTACTTCTATAATATCGGATTCCAACCTCATAAAAACTTTTTCCTCAAGGGGGATACTTATAATAGAACTAATATATATACGTATATTAAACAATGGGAAAGTATGTAATGAGACCATTTACTTTTGATACAAGGTGGTCACATTAATCTTGACCATTGGATGTGAAATTGAATGGCTACAATTCTTATATCGACCAAGCTAAAACTTCAAAAGAAATTTTCTCGAACTTTGTGATACATCCAAGCCATCAAATTTCATATCGGATGGTTGTAAATAATTATCACCACCTTGTATCAGAGGTAAATGGTCTCATTGTATACAATCCCTAAAACAATTTGCTAGGGTAGTTGGAACTAGGGCTGCCTCGCAGCTTGGAACTGTTCATGCCCGGCCTAGAGAATTGACCATGAAAAGCCTAAATAGTCTCGGAAATGTACCAGTGAGGCCCAGCCCGGCCCGTTAAAATTCTATTGGGTTGGGCTCGGGCCGTCCCATTAGGAAACATATTTTTTTCCATTTTTTTAACTCATTCTTCAAACTTTTCTCGGTAGTAAGACCCCAAAAAAAAAAACATATACTAAAATATTTTTTAGAGAGAGAGAGATTGGGTTTCTGGAGCGAGAATGGGTTTTAGGGAGAGGATTCAATTTTTAGAGAGAAAAAGATAGATTGTGTTTCTCGAGAGAACGATTTTTTAGAAAGAGAAAGAGAGATTAGGTATTTTTAGAGAATGAGATATTGGGTTTCTAGAGAGAGCATGAGTTTTAAGAGAGAGAGAGAGAGATTGGCGTTCTAGAGAGAAAATGGGTTTTTGAAACAATAAGAGAGATTGAGATCTTCGAGAGAGTGATTCGCTTTCTAAAGAGAGAATAACGTTTTAGAGAAAGAAAGAATGGGTTGTTAGAGAGAATGGGTTTCTAGAGAGTTGGGTTGTTAGAGAGAATGGATTTCTAGAGAGATTGGATATCTAGAGAGAGATTGAGGTTTTAGAGAGAGAAAGATAGATCGAGTTTCTAGAGAGAGAATGGGTTTTAGAGAGAGATTGAGTTTTTAGAGAGAGAATAGATTTTTAGAGAGAGATTGGGTTTCTAAAGCGAGAATAAATTTTTAAAGATATTGGGTTTTTAGAGAGAGAATAGGTTTTTAGGGAGATATTGAGTTTCTAGAGAGAAATTGGATTTTAAAGAGAGAAAGAGATATTGGGTTTCTAGATAGATAAATTGGGTTTTTAGAGAGGGAATGAGATATTGGGTTTTTAAAGAGAGAGAGAGAATGAGTTTTTAGAAAGAGAAAGAAAGATTGGGTTTCTAGAGAGAATGAATTTTTAGAGATAGAAAGAGATTGTATTTTAGAGAGAGATATTGGATTTCTAAAGAGAGAATTGGGCTTTCAGAGAAAAATAGATAATGGGTTTTAAAGAGAGAAGAATGAATTTTAGAGAGAATGGATTTTTAGACAGAGAGAGATAATTTCATAGAGAAAAGAGAGATTGGGTTGCTAGAGAGAGAATGTGTTGTTAGAGAGAAAAAGAAGAATTGGGTTGAGAGAGAGGGAATGTGTTTTTAGAGAGAAAAAGAGAGATTGTGTTTTAAATTTAGCATGTCTATTTTTTTTTTTGGCTTACTACTACAAACAAGAAAATTTTGAAAAGTGAAGATTTTTTTAATTTTAATTTTTTTAAAAAAGACATGTTTAATAGGCTACGCTGAGACATTTTCGGGCTTACCAGACCAGCCCTTCTCGCTAGCGGCCCATTAGAGACCCGGAAACAGGCCAGGCCTGGTCCATTAACAACCCTAGTTGAAACCAGTAGGTTGGATCCGGATTTGGCTAGGATCTAACTAGGTCGCGACCGGAGTGTATCCTGCAGTTTGGGTCTATATCAAGCTCAGACCCATCCTGGCCTGATTGAAATTAACCTAACTCATGTTTCCATATGCGACCCAGACCAGACCTAGCCGGGATTGGACTCGATACAATGCCGAACTATATGCAACCTGGGGCCAATACACTCAACACATGAGTAGTAGGACAACATCATCCAGCTGGTGAAAGGCAGCATTGGCAGGGTGTTCCAAAAATGGATTCCCCCAAGCTGTTACAGCCTCCGGTCACCATAGAAAATTCAGAACTCTGTCATCACCATCTCTTTCTCTCTCTCTTTCGGCCGGAAAGACTTTTGAAAAGAGATTTGGTGCAATTAGAAAACTTGAAAGACCTAGGTCTTGCTGCATTAAAACCCTGAAAAGCAAGGGTTTCGGGGTCGCAAGAAAATGTGTTTTTGGACCCAACTGTAATCAAAGAAAATGTTTTTTTGGACCCAACTGTAGTCGCGCATAAAACTATTAGTGTTGTCAACTTTTTTGTGCTAAAATACTTTCCTTCTCCCTTTCTCCAGCGGTGTATAGCAAACGGTGTTGGAAGCACATGCTTCCCACTTGAAAAGAGTATAGCGCAGAATAAAATGTCGAGAACTTGCATACAGTGAAAAATTGCATGGGAATATTGAGATGTGTAGTGACTTGACCTGTCCCCATTAACTTATAAGGGGTGTGAATGGATATGAGAGAGAGACAATTTAAAAAACCGCCGATTCGATCTGGAATCGGACGATCTCCAAATCTAGTATCGGTAAAATCGGGCGGTTTTGACTTTTTATTTTTTAAATCCGACATTCTTTTTGCACGCCTAGCTTTTTTGAAGTGTGATTACTTACCCGATAGAGCCTATCCCGCTAGAGCCGATACCGAAAGAGAGAAGGGAACCGCTTACCCTGGAAAGAGGGTTTCATCTACTATCAGCTTGCCGATACCAAAAGTGAGAAGGGAACGGCTTACCTTGGAAAGAGGGTTTCATCTACTATTCGCTTGTCTGGAAGAAAAGATTTCATGTCCATAGTTGCCTTCCTACTGCCAACTTCAAAGAGCTTGGTTTTCAACTGCTCACCGTAACTTCACTAAAGGTTTAGTTGATGACCAAATGATTGGATTTATAATAAAATAACCATCCAATTTTTCTTTCGTTTCACCACCTATTTTAAATTATAAGTATTCTTATAAGTATTCTTAATCTCTTCTGCCTTATTCCTTTTTCTGTGGGTAACCTGTGAAACATTTCGAATTGAATTGATCGATCCAAATTCTTCCGTCTCGAAATCTGAATATGAATACTAAAAACTAAACTACCTATTTTAAATTATAAGTATTCTTAATCTCTTCTGCCTTCTCCCTTTTTCTGCAGGTAACCGGTGAAACATTTCGAAATAATTGAATTGATCGATCCAAATTCTTCTGTCCCGAAATCTGAATATGAATACTAAAACTAAACTACCTATTTTAAATTATAAGTATTCTTAATCTCTTCTGCCTTATTCCTTTTTTTGTGGGTAACCGATAAAACATTTCAATTATTAAATTATAAGTATTATTAATCTCTTTTGCCTTATTCCTTTTTTTGTGGATAACCGGTGAAACATTTCGAAATAATTGAATTGATCGATCCAAATTCTTCCGTCCCGAAATATGAATATGAATACTAAAACTAAATCTGAATATGAATATGAATACTGAAACTAAACAATGTATCTTCAACTTAAAACCTGCACATGCAAGTGACGACCAATATAAACCTTCAGTGTGCAATATGCTTCACGTGGCCAAGATAACATCCAATTTAGCAAGATCGTTGGGTTTTTTTATAGCATTTTTGTTTTTCACATCGCTTCGATATGGGACATATCTGTGAGTTGAAAAAAAAGCTAGCAAATATTATTAGCTTGGGATAAATTGCAGTGAGATAATATACGCACGATGGTGTACGTGTGACGGTGTATGCCCATCATGAATAAAAAAGTTGTATGTCCGATTGTGGCAATTAAATTTGATGATTAAAAAAGAAAGAAAATGATTAAAAAAATAATTAGGTGCCCATCACCCTTATCTTTCATCAAAAAAATTTAAATTTACTTACTAAAAAACATAAAAACTCTATTAAGCTATTATATCATGGGATTATTTCATTATATGAGTAATAATTAATTAATTAGTTAATTAGGATTAAAAAATTAGTACTAGCTCATAAGATAATAATAATAATAATACCATTTCTAGCCTATTGGATATTAAAAAAAAAAAGTTCAGAGGATATTTTAAGAGAGAAAAAATAACACTAACTCGTACCACTTTAGAATTTATTTCAAATTACTTTATCAATTATCACACATTGCAAATAAATTTTTTTTAATTTATTAATAACCAAATCTTTTATATTATTTATTAATTTATTTATATTATAAATTTTATAATATATATATATATATATATATTTTTTATAATTGTATATAAGATTTTTTAAATTAGATGATATATAAGACATTTTATATTTTTATTTGTATAGTAAAATAATTATAAAATATAAAGTTATAAACTAACAACCTCAATTTCCATATCTATTATTATAGTTAGTTAAGTTGTAATAATTTAGGATAAGTAAAACAAATTAATAAATGTTTGATACTTTGATGTGATACTAATTTATGTGGGAAATTAATTTTTTAATCTTCTAATATAGAAGTGTTTGTAACTAGTTACCTCACATTGCAAGCATGAATTTATTTATTTACTTTTTAATTGTATTAAAATATTATTCTAAATTTATATTTCTACATTCTATATTTCTATCCAAACTAATTGTTATATATTAGATTTATTTATTTGTAAGGGTCGTACTCTTGTTTTTTGAATCACGATTATTATAATATTGTAATTAATAATTATACTAATTACAATGATAACTACGTCTTATATTTTATTTATTTTAATTATACATACATGCAGATAGAAAAACAGCATCCCAATAATCACCTATTTTTACAAAGTAATGAAAATACATAATGCACCACTTCTAAATTCTTTTACAAATTAAAATAACATTATTTTTAAAGATTTATAATGATTTTTGAAAGATTTTTTGAGACAAAAATTGCCGATTCCTGATCCAAAACGCCAATTCACCGATCCAGATGAGTTTTTGGGATGCCTGATCCAAGCCACCGATCCGTTTTTTAAACTACTAGCTTGTAGTAATCCTTGTCAAGAGGAAAAGAGAATGGTTTATAATAGTGTTTCAAAACCCGGAGCAATGATTCATATGGCAGAGATTAGGGAAGACACAAGAAAGCACTAGATCACCATGATCATCCGAACTTTATCCCAACTAATTGAGGTCGGTTGCACGAATTATGTTCCCTTATTTCATTTTATTAAGGGTCACACCTTCAATTAAACCATAAGGAAACATGAAAAGTAAAAAGATGAAGGGGGTTTTAGGGGTAAACCAGCCAGGACCACCAGGCCAAGACTGATACCTTCTTGGAACGAGTTCGGTCTTGGACGATTCCCAATCTAGAATAGCAATTCTGGATCTGAATTGCCTAGTTTTAGAACACTGGGTTGTAGGCAATCATTGTAGCAGGAAATATACATGTTCAGAATCACTACGTGATAATTTCCAGACCAGTTTGGAAGCACTAGTTTTAGACAGAAACCACAAGATCTTTGGACTTTGGACTGGCTTTTGTGGCCCCGAGTTTGAACAGCAGGAATCACAGTATGCTTCATGGAGAATAACATAGATTAGACCCAGATAAGGAGCATAAGACCAAATATTAATAACCAAAATACATAAAAACGTGATTCAAGATCTACTAGCACAAAGGCCAACAAAGCAAAGTAGTACAAGAGAAGTTCCAAAACAATAATATCTCATTCACTCAATAATATTGCTTGATGATAGGTTGCAGTTGGGTTTACAAGGAACAGTTACAGCATGGACTTGGGTTTCATCAAGAACAGGGGCCCCAGACAGCAACGAATATAGTTGTCATTATATAAGTAGCCTGACACCTAACCATGCCTAGAAAAGAAACCTGACTTCATTAATGGAGCAACTTTTACATCTCCATGCTTACAATGGACCTATGGGAATCCATGAGATGCTTTAATACCTATTGTTCACAAAACCACAGAAAACTGTAAATCTTACAAGGAGATCTAATGAATGGCTCTGAATCATGTTCACATTATCTGCCAACAATCTTATATAACAATAACATGGGGACCAATTCAGAAGATACAACAAAAAGACACCATTGACTTGATAATTATAGTTTGACCTCACCCACCAGCAAATCATCATAAACAAAATGACAACTCACCAATGGCTCCTTCACAAAATGGCAACGCATCATAAACATTGTAGACCAAGCAAAATCTATGGAGAAAGCAGAGATAGAACTGGTAAGATAAACAAGTGAAAAGAAATTAGAATACCTGCTGAGAATAATAAACCACAAACCGACTGAATGGTTGACTACTTGACGACCTCCATATCAATCTCCAATAATTTACGTGTATTTCCCATCAACTGAAAGGTTGGAAAAGCTCTTTTGGTTCATCATAAAACCACCTGAAATTGTTTACAAATATAAAATAATAAGGCATTAATAAACAAATTAGTGAAGATCTGACAAATTCTCTGAAATTTCACCTTCCTCCCCTTAGGATGGCAAAAATAGCCTCAAAATGGGACATCAAAAGGCACGATGATCAGCAAAAGGTAATGGAGAGCCAGAAAGGCTTGCTCAGAATTTGTGAAAAGTAATGATACAGACCAGATGTGTGTGCATGCATGTGTGAAACGCTTCCATGGGCAGAAAGCCACATCTATTCTTTCTTAATCCCTTTCTCTTGCAGGCATATGCATGAGTTAAACACACGATATAATTCCAATCCTTCAGTAAACAACTGAACCCTGTTTATGGAAACAACATCCTCAAAATGGAAAAATCACAGTCACCTCCAATCTCTACAGTAAGGTCAAAGCTTGGGCATCTAAATCCATGAAAGCAACATCAACATTATGTAACCCACACTTTAATTAGTTTCATCTATGAGTATGGTGTTCTTCAACAAGAAACACCAACACAGCTATTAACCCTCACTCCCCAACAGAAAAGTTCAATTTTAAAAAACCCTCACTCCCCAACAGAAAAGTTCAATTTTAAAAAAGATGAGAATATGAAAATCATTTTGAAACCACACACCTATGCTCATCTTCAATTTGTGTAGAATAAAAAAGGGCCATAACCCGGTGCTCATCCTGCCTACGCAGGGTCCCGGGAGGGGTGGGCTGGAAACGGTCCTAACCTTTGGCCTATGCACGAAGTGGCTGCTCTCAGGACTCGAACCTGCGCTCTTGTGCAGGATGCCCAAGCCTTTTACCGTCACACCAAGTGACGGCCCTTAATTTTTGTAGAATGCAAAGTATATTCTCTTTAGTCAAAACAATGGTTTAGTCAAAAAGAACAATGTCAGCTGTAGATGCCTCGGCTAAAGCAGGTGCATCAGCCCAAATTTTAGTCATATATCCAACCCACACTTGACTATGCAGTTCTGGTTTTGGTTTGGGTTGTAACAATGTAAAGTGTAGTGGTCCTTCATTGTACTGAAACAGATACATGTAATCTGTACAATTTTTTTTTAAAAACTTTAATACACTACAGTCTATTTTCGCCCAAAAAAAGAGGAATAGAACAATGCAATAAATTGGTTGACATCTGGTTTTAGATTTCTATGTACAAAACAACTTCGATAAATGTAGCAGTGCTTTGCAACCCAAAGTGTAAAAAGAAAAGCAATTGATGTTGTTCAAATGACAATGGTCATATAGATACACACTCTTTTTAAATTTTAACCCATTACATGAAAAACCACATTTAAAGGATTCTTAAGGAACATAAAAGGCTCCATCTCAGCTGTACTTATTTTCAACCAGCACCATCAGTTGGTTTGATTTTGTTAGGGAACAAATAATTGTTTTCCAACATGCCCTACTTGCAGACATTTTATGGAATAAGAAGTCCTAAAAAGGATATTCAAATGCACTCATCACCTATTCACTTGTACTTCCAACCATGAGAATCCGTTTTCCATGACCCCATTTATCTCTCAAGTAGTGGTTAACAAGAAAATTAAAAAAAGTAAGCCTACCAATCAAGGAATTAATTTTTTTATGCAATTGAATAAATAAACATGACCGAAATTGTGTACTACAAACTTCAGATACAGAATATTTGAACACCTACAACTTCGAGGAACACACTTTTCTTCAAATAGGTATTACAACACTTTATTGAAGTGAATTAAAAGACAGTGATGCACATGCTTAACAGAGAATGGGACATAGAAAAAGGGATAGAGAAGAACGTACTTGCAAATAAAAATTGGACCCAATTCTGGATTTTCCTCATCTGCTAAACATGATCTTCTTTCAATTTCTTTCTTATACTTTTCTACTGACAGAACACTGCATGGGCCCAAAATGGTGCCAACCAACTTGTTTGCTCCATAATTAGACTCATAAACCTGAAAACCACAATAAGCAAAACTTAAATATGAAATATTTCTACTAAGAAACAATTTATCTCCGATAGACTATTTATATAAATGAATCTTGCAATGAATTCTGTCTGAACATAAACTATTTCGTGGGACTTCAAAAGATCAAGAAGTGGAAATGGCACAAACAGAGGTCGGAGAACATATAGTTTCTTGGGTCTCTTCTCATTACCACGGTGTAGTAAGGTTGAAACCTAAATGGAACAGAATCTGACAGTCTGGGGAGACGTTATAAAAAAAGAACATAATGGTTTCTTATTGCCTCCACTGGAATACCAATAAGTTGCATAAATGCAAGTCATGAAAAATGATTTCATTGTTTCTAATCAGTGAAAACATAACTGATATAAAAGTGAATATATAACTTTTCTCCCAAAGCTAGTTAATAGGAATTGGAGTTCATCTTTTTTACATTAAAACTAAATATCTATTGATCTTTTTTCATTTTTAGAGAATAACTAAATATGTATTGTTCTTATAACCAGCTTACCAATCATAAATGAATGGACACAGTCCCTTCTGCTTAGATGAAATAGAACAACATCCCTACTAAATCTGGTAAAAGGCATTGTTTGACACCATTTAGATGGCACATGCACTGATGTTGTATAAGATGTCATAATGAAAGTAAAAATGGGCAAGCAACATCCTATATATATCATAAAAGCGGTCAAATTATCAAACCCTAAACTTCGAAAACAGCCCAATACTTTTAGACAGTTTAGTACAAAAGCCTATTGCTACATTTCAGTGCACATATTGAGCAATAGGCATACTATGCCATTAAATAAATCGGGGAATTGATTACACACTGTAATACTGTGCTATACTTTTAAGATCCTCAAATAAAAATAAAGAAAAACTAAAAATCATGTATGGACTTCCCCAAGCATCTCCAATTTAAAAGAGGGAGCCAGTTAGAGCATCATTTGGCTAAATCACATAAAACAGAGACAATGCAATTATCAATATGGAAGGGATATAAATAGCTAAATTATCAAACGAGAAATAGATAGCAATCATGTGGGCTTCTAAAGTTTAACTTCTTGTCGACACCAGTTTGCATGAGGAGTTCAAGAATTGAATGTTTCTTCCCATCAAACAAAACAGAATACCCATCAGAAAAAGATAACCAAGGCCACAAACCTCATCCGTCCCAGGGGTGGCAGGTCGTCCAACAAGCTGTGATAGGTCATCTGGATAATAGCACCAATTCACATGAGCCCACTTAGCTCCAGTTCTATTGTCCTCCCAGAGGGTCTGATACAGAAAAAGTACCACAGAAAAAGTACCAATTTAAGCTCCATATATAATATACATTTCCACTAAGAGTACAAAAAAGAATCCCAAGAAGTCCATAGAGATGCTCAAAATAATGCAAGTACAAAAATGGCAAAAGAAATAAAATTATATGAAAGTGATTTTGTTAATTGTAAAAAAATATATGAAATGCATACATGTAAATATTAATTACAATTTTCCTTGTCTCATTTTCCTTTTCTTTATTGGAAAGATGATGATGGAGATGGTTCACTATTGTAACCCATTCAACTAAATAAAACTTACGGCAGGCATATTTGACTTACTACAGCTATTGATCTATTTCACTAAAAAAAAAGAATGACAAAGAATCAATCTATGCGACTAACCTGTATCTTGGCAACGTACGAAGGAAAATTCGGATAGTCAGGATGAAATAAAGCATAGTCTTGGAGCTTGTAAATCACACCGTTTATACAGCAAGACTGATAGTATGTCCTCCCTTCTGCAACTTTTACTTTTTCACCAACCCAATCTACAGGATGTAATTCCTGCTCCGGAGGCCAACTGTAATCTGTTGTTTCATCTGCATCAGGATCTGAAGACCTCTCAGATGTCATTTGTGAAGAAGACTCTTGACCATCTTGAAAACTACCACTCCTGAAATCTGAATTAGGAGCATCTACTCTTCCCGATGGTTCACTCGAATCAGTCAATGCCTGATCTGCCATGCTCTGACACCTGTCTCCAACAGCTTCATCTAACATGGGTGACTCAGATTTACCAGCATCTTGCGAATTAATTGATCCTTGAGATTGCCTCATAGATTGGAGATTGGTTCCAGATTGTCCTGAATTGGAGAGTCCAAATCCAGCTTTAACAGTGGATGGACATTCTGGAGTGGAATACTCCATCTGGTCCGGAGATACTTCATTTTTTCTCTGATCACCAACGGTTTCAGCAGGTTTTCCACACAAATCCTTTACAGCTTGATTCAAAGAATCAACACATTCCTTCTGATTATCTGGGTCTTTATTTTCCATGGTCACTCCAGGGAAATTTGCACCTGAAGACTGTTTTGTATCTATGATCCCTGCATCCGGATGTTTATTTGGGTAACCCTTTGGTAAAGAAGGATTGGGAACAGGTTGCACTGAATCAGACAACCCACTAGCAATAGTTTTTGGCTGATTACGTTTAGAGTTAGGGTATCCTGTGTTCCTTTCCTGTGATGATTCAACTCTACTACTATTTAAAGCTTCTTTCTGTGTAGTACTACTTTTACCAACACGGCCATACTTGGGAGGGAATGGTTTTCCATTGCTTAAATGCAGGCACTTGGGACAATGCCAGTCACCTTTAATAACTATCTTTTGATTATATAATTGATTTTGGAAGCATTTCACATCCACTCCAGCCTCACAAGAATCACAAACAAGTACACTTTCCACATTTTTTGTTTCACTTTTACAAAGTTGGCAAGATATAGGAGCATTCATATATGCTGTAGAAGGTAAAGCCTGATTCTTATGATTTAAAGTCCTTGTCTGGAGAACAGCAAGAACATTTTTAGCAATGTTGTCATGGTCTGGAAAGGTGCCAGAATGTTCTGTTGGCTTGTAACCTCGAAGTTGTTCATGCACCGTGCGGAGGTCGCCTGAATCAAGTTGTGCAGGAGGTTTAGTCTTATCATGCTGGAGTTTTTGGGTTCCTATGCCCGTTACAGCACCATAATCAGGAGGCACATTTTCTAGCAATGCAGATAAACTTTGGGTTTTCTCCTGTGAGGAATCATGAGTGTGTGGAGCTGCAAAAGAGAAACAATTTCAGCATATCCATAGAGACATAAAAGACCAATGTTATAGTTTTAAATACAAAAGAAGAAAGTAAATAAATTGATAAATTGAAGTAGATAGACAACCTAAAAAGAAAATCAGTCAGGCTTGCAACTCCACAAAGTCCCAGTTTGCACGGTCCGGGATTTCTTTTAATGAATAGTGATGCAAATCAGTCATTGATCTGTCCCTTTGTCTTTTCTTTATTTCTCGAGTCGTTTTATTTACTTAGGGGTAGAGATAGTAATTTTTAGAGTCTTTCATGTCCTTTTATTTACTTAAAAGTCTTTTATAATAAATGGCCATGATTAGATTAGATGGATGAGCAAGATTAATTTTGTTTAGGGTTTTCTTACATAAAGGAAGTATTAAGTGACCAACATAAAAGCATTTTGTTTTGTATTTGCTCAAAACCCTGGAGCAGCAAGTGCTATTTCTTTTATCTCTGGTTTTTGCACCTTTCTCTACTTTTGGATCTTCCCTATCTTATTCTTTGTTAAACCCTAGCTCCAAGCTACTAGGTTTGCGCCAGGTTGATATGAGAGCCTGACGATCAATAAGGATGGTACTGTAGCACGGTAATATAGCATAGTGTGTAGCATTGATTTTTATGCCCTAAATCAACAACCATGCCTCCACGGAGAGGAAAGGAGGAAAAGCAGGCAACCATAGATGCCTGTGATACTAGTTCGCGAAAAGGGATTGCATATCTAAGGAGATTGGTTGAAACCTTAGCTCTGTGTTTGGCACAGATGGAAGCCCCATTTCAAGATGATGAGATCAAGGTTGATGAGGAATCCATAAATCCCTTCCATGATTAAGTTCTAAGAACAGGGGTAGCTGATCGTATTGATAGGGATAGTAGGCGGTGGGAAACAGGTCTCAAGGTTGAGATAGTGTTATGGAAATCTATCCAAGGAGAACTATGGATAAACTTTGTTCCCATCAAATGATTCTCAAGATCAGCACGTTGTGGACTGGGACTCACTGCTAGTCTTTCACAAGTACCTAGATGAAGATTTGGATGCTGAGAAGAAATAGATGATAATAGCTATAATAGTGATCCAATTCATAATCAAGAAGAAGATCCTACCCTTGGAGAGGATTTTGTGGATGCTCATTTTCTTGATGAGGAATAGGGTGGATGTCAAGGAGTTGTTCCTAAAGTATTGGAGGTAACTGGTTCCTTAGTCCTTAGAGAGAGTAGCGAGGAGAATGGTGTTGACGGAAGTAATGATGATGATGTTGTTCTCCTTCGAGTTTTACTTAAATTTACGGTATCAAGTAAGGTTCGCACCAAAGAGTTCAAGGTATTTTCCCTTGAGCTCTTAACTAGTGCATTTAATATAGTTGAAGTCAATCTTTGTGAAGGAAATCAGGCTGAGTCATCACTTTGCTTTGATGGAAGAACTAAATCCAAGGTTTCAAAAAACGCTAGGCGGCCTGCCTGGCACCCAACGCCTAGGTGGGCACCCAGAACCTCGGGTGCCCTGTAATTTAAAAAAAAAGAAAAAACGCCTAGCCTGCCTGGGCGCCCGCCTAGGTCTAAGCGAGCAGATTTTTGGTCCAAGCCGCCTAGGTCTAGGAGGGCCGATTTTTGGTCCAGGCCGCCTAAGGGGGGGCCTAGGCTCTAGGGGGACCGTTTTTTAAAACATTGACCAAATCTATTCCTTATCGTGTTCCCCAAAACCTAAACCTAAGGAGCCTAATATTTGCATCTCGACTTCACCAAATTCAGCAAGCATGAGCCTCAGAGTTCAAACTTTTTCTTGCATCCTAAAAGAAGAGTTTTCTTCAGGTATGTTTATGATTGATAGTGTTGCACACTTGCATTGCAGCAGTGTTAGTTTTCAATTTGCACAAAATGTGATGGATGAGATGTAAATGAGAGGCACCATAACCTGCAAAACATTGATATCTAGTTATTTTAAATTGTATATCTTTAAGATTAAATTACAATGTTACCAAAAGATGAAAAATTCTAGGTTTTGGTCTTGTCAATATACCCTGCTGGAATTCTTATATCAAAATGGTATAGTGGACGACTGGAGAGTATGGAAGCAGTTAAGCAGGCCTATGCTAAAGCTATGAAACGTGAGATTGGCTGTAAACTTTGCATTGGCATGCTCTTAAATCATGAATGGGTGCAGGAAAGAACAAAATTATTTGTTAATATGTGGTTCACCCAAGCTGAGCCTATTTTTCTAAACAAAAAAAACTCAAGCACAAACAAAAGAGGCATGAAAAACCAGATTATAGAGCAAGATGCTGGGACAACTCCACAGGTTTACTCATTAGCCAAGCTGAGCATCCTTTAAGCTACATTCTAGAAATTTTGGATGATCCTGTCATGTCTTTCCAAACAAAAATGACTAAGACCCTCCCCCAATTGTCAAGGAGCCAAGGATACTTGGGAAAATGAGCCAGCATAAGTTTCAGAAGGTTATGATAAATCATTTGCACTGAACCAATGATAGGGTAACATGGTGAGCTTAATGATTACAAAAAGTATATGAATTGATGTTTTCATTGGTGAATCATGTATAATTGTTATTTGTAGAATACTGCTTGCTTTGAGTAGGGCTGAGAATTTACCCTGTTTGGGTCCAAAACCCGAATTTTAGACCCTATCCAGATCCTGATATCGATCCAAGATTTGGATCCAACGGGTCGGATCTAGATCCAAATAGTAATTCGGATCGAATCCGGGTATATGTGGATCCGATTTGGATCCGACCCCAGTTATTAAAATATTATATATTATTTATATATATACATGTATGTTATATAGTATTTTTTTTGTTATATATTATTTTATAGATATAAAATGATATATAAAATATTTTTTTGGATCCGATTGGGTCCGGATCCGAATGCCATGTATACTTTTTGGATCCAAATCCAGATCCCCGTGGATCCGGACCAGATCCGACCCATTCTCAACCCCAGCTTTGAGTAGTTTGGATGTTTTTCTGGAAAATCACACTCTTGTCATGATTCTTTTAGGATCTATATAGGGCAACAGTGACTTCTTAATAAATGCATGAATAATGTATGAATAAATATGTCTGTATCAATTGCCAATAACATAACTGCCGAATTCTACAAAACCAATTGCCCACCATGACCAATAGCTGCTTAGTTTCGAGTTCAGAGACATACTTGTTAAAACATACTCGTTAAAATATAAATCTAAGGCACGCAACCAACATCTCATAAGTATGGGTGTAAATTTTAAGTTGAAAAAAATTGCATAAAGAGAATAACCACTATTACATAGGTCCATGCTTTGACTCGACAAACATATCTATCAAATAAAGCTAAGATATACAGTATTTCGGCATCGAAAAGAAGCGATCACCTTGGTTTGCAGCAATTATGGCAGGTTCCTCATCTGGAACTTGTGGTGAAGATGGTGGTCTTTGAGCTGCTTGCTTTCGATTATCCTCTATCTAAAGTAAAATCCAACAAGAAATAACATCAATTACTAGGAACACTTTCAAAACATAAACTACAACCACAGTAATCAAATTCCTCAAGGAATATGTGGAACGATCAGAAAAACAATCAATAGCATTCAAATGGGAAAATAAACGATAAAAGAGAAAAAAGATAATTAGCCACAAGGAAGTCATATAAGGTTTCAAACTTCAAAGTGATTGCTAAATTATTTACACGATGATATATTTAAGGACATGGTTTCTTTGAGTCCATGTAGAAATGAGCCACCTCTTAAAAATCTATTTCTAAGATGGATTTTTGGACTTAATTTTTAAGGACATGTAATCTCTAACATGGAGATCATGAATATGAAAAAATAAATAATTTTTGAAAATTAGAAATAATAATTCTATTAAAAAAACGTTTGGATTGTTAGTTTCAATTGTTTTTAGATGGGCCACCTATTTGTAGGGTTCTCGGGAAACCCTCGCTTGCGGATCCGGGAATCCCAAATACCAGGATCCCACTCAAGATCTTGTACATGATTGGCTAAATGTGAAGTAGATGAATACAACTATAAATCGACTGTAAAAAATAAAGTAAACATAAAAAGTCACACCACAATAACACACAATTTACGTGGTTCACCATAGGGCTACATCCACGGCCTCGGCAAGTTGAAATCCACTATCACAATGAATATTACAATTTAAGGTTACAAGAGATAATACCTATCTCTAAACATCGGTAAAAGACCATCACCAATCTTTCTTTCTAAACTCACATTCCAGACAGAGCAACACCGTCGATCAATATCTTCTTTCCCACTGCAATACCGCTATCGAAAAGATAACCTCGAGAGCAACGGAGAAACTTTCTCTCTCTAGAAGTAAAAGTTAACCAACCCAAAACTCATAAGAATTTCGCCTCTCTCTCAAAGGCCATGTCTCTCTCTCTTGGAGACCCATCTCTATATTAAAAACCCATTCCCATAACCCCCGAAGGGGTTACCCTCAAATGATGGTATTATGTCTCTTTTGTAGAGATCACCTCGAGCTTCTTTCTTGGTCCCCAATAAACCCCTTCTCTTTTTATCATAATACCCTTTATCTTTTAATGAAAACATAAGTATGATGATTTTTCCTTTCACCAAACCTAACACTATTTACATATATCTTGGGACCGTATATTGTAAAAATGTCATCTAGCCCGCATGAAACAATTTTCCTATATTCAATGACATACCTCACCTTCATGTCCATTCTAATTGATTACCGATAAGGAATAAGAAGGCTTGACCAAAATTTCCTCAATAAATTAATCATGGAAAACAGATTCACAACATGCAAGTAATATAACATAAAACACAATAATGGACCCACAAATCAAAATCTATCCATCCAATTAAACTAGATGAGATGACTGTGAAGAAGCATTATAACCACCTCTTTTCCTGATAGTAAAAGTACAGTACCACAAAATATAATAATATACACAAATCAAAATTGAATCATCCAACTAAAATAGATAAGATATCAAAAGGTAAACAATACATTCCTCTCAGCACATCAAGCAACCCAACTAGAACACCAAGACAACAAAGCACAAATGGAACAAAACTACCATCAAATGTAAGACCTAAACTACCAAAAAAAAACCAATTGCGCAATAAATCACAAGGAAAATTAAAAACCACCAAATGTCACCATAACAAATCGCATTAAAACCTACCTTCTTCATCGAATTTAAAAACTTCTCTGCAATCGAAAGCGAGCCCATAGCTCTCGCATCTCTCCCCCTATCAGCACCCAACCCTAAATCTCTCACCAAGTTTCCAACAAATTCCCTGCTCACCAAATCCTTAGGAGAGAGGATTTCGCAGAGAGAAACAAGATTCTCTCTCGCCTCTTCCATCAATCGTTCCTCAGCTGAGGAGGGGCAATGCCCACCTCTCATCTGGGCCATTGACGCCAGGACAAGGATGATCTCCGCCGTTCGTTTGATCGAGGACTCTTGAGAGGGCTTTGATCGCTTGGGAGGTGGCTCTAATTCTTCCTGATCGCCATTGATGGGGGCTTCAAGCTCCGCTTCATGCATTTTCAGGGCGGGAAAAATGAAAAATATGAAAAAAAAATCAAAGATTAATCGAGGAATTTATGATTTGTGTGGTCGTGGTAACACGTGCGGGAGAGAAAGGGCGGTTTGAATTAGGGTTTGGGCATGGATTGCAGGGATTTTGGGGTTGCCCTTTTCGAGCCTGAGTTTTTAGTTACGAGGAGAAGAGGAGATTATCCCTGTCTTTTCAGGTAAGGACAATATCATCCTAGGCATTACAAAAGACGAAAATGCCCATGCGAGGAATGCCCTCCACTTAGAATAATTTTCTCCTGTCTATTAGTTATTTTTGCTAAAAGATTTTGTACTCGTGCTAGAGTATTTACTCCCCCGTGTAAAAGTGGAATAATTTTAAATCACTAGAGGCATGTTTGGTTGGTGAGTAAATATTTTCTTAGAAAAAATATTTATATATGTAAACATTTTACGAGAAAAACTTTTGCAAACTTTCCCTTTACCATGTTTGTTAATTCATTGCACATGTTTGGTAACTTATTTAGTATTTAAATATATTTTATATATATTAAAGAAAAAATTACGTATATATCTGTTAAAGTTTTCGTTATTACCAAAATGCCAAATAGTTTCGGTTATACTGTAATGTCCGTTTTTCCACTTCATAACGAAAATTTTAAAAAAGACTTTTTTACCCTTTTTCGGTTTTTGAACAACCGAAAAAGACAAGCTTGGAATTTGCATTTTTATTTTCGGTTGTTGAACAAGCAAAAATAGGACTGCATATTCTAGAAGCTTGCTGGAATATCTAGTCCTATTTTCGGTTGTCCAACATCCAAAAATGTCATGTTTTCGGTTGGGTTGTTCAATATGACTACGTATTCCAAAAGCTTGCTGGAACATTTTCGGTTGTTCAACATCCGAAAATGTTTTATTTTCGGTTGTTCAACATCCAAAAATGTTTTATTTTCGGTTGTTCAACATCCGAAAATGTTTTATTTTCGGTTGTTCAACATCTGAAAATGTCATATTTCGGTTGTTCAACAACCAAAAATAAGACAGAAGCTTGGAATTTGCATTTTTATTTTTGGTTTTTCAACAACTGGAAATGTTATATTTTCGGTTGTTCAATAACCAAAATTAGCTTATTTTCAGTTTTGAACAATTGAAAATCCAACCATTTCGTTTGTTCAAAAATTGAAAAAGAGTAAAAACATTTTTTTAAAAATGTTTTTTGTCATGAAGTGAAAAAACGGACATTTCAGTAATAACGGAAACTATAACGGATACATACTTAATTTTTCCTATATTAAATCTATACATCCAATATTTAAATATTATTAAAATGTTATATTAAATATTATTTTTTTGATATATATTTTTATTATATTATAGCAATCTGATATATTATATTATACTAATAATATTAATATTATGTATTATATTATAGTATTAATATATATTATCTAATGTTATATACTATTGTATAATATAAAATAATATATTATGTAAAATATTATTTGTATATATATATATATATATATATATATATATATATAATAAGAGAGAGAAGAAAAGACGTAGGTACGACCACTAGCTCATATACGAACTATAGTAGACGACCCAACACCGCCCGACGTAGTTAGTAACTACGTTACGGAC
>NW_006499436.1:5368414-5383394 GCF_000471905.2 Amborella trichopoda
CCTATCCCCCTGTCGTGCCTTGCCTCCCACGACTTATATTGATTTTTAGTCGAGTCTGAATCTGGGTCCAACTTGTTGCCACCTGTAAGCCTAGATCAGCCTAACCCAAGCCTTGCCCGTATTCGATATCCTAGAACCTAGTACTAACCTTCCATAACTGAATTTTGTGGTGTAATACATAAAAAGGGAAAAGTTTATATAAAGCCTAGGCTCTAAACAATCAAATTAAAGCCTACATCAAAAATTTCACTAGATGAGGTTGTTTTGATGACTAAATTAAAGCCTACATCAAAAATTGAAAACAATGAATTTCAAGCTTTGGAATTCGTTGGAAATTAAAGATGCATGGACTTGAGAAATCAAGCTTTGGACTTGATTTCTCAATCAAATTAAAGCCTATATCAAATTAAAGGCTACATCTCAACAATCAAATTAAAGCCTACATAAAAAATTGACCATCGTGAAATCAAGATGCATGGACTTGAGAAAACAACGAATTTCAAGCTTTGGAAATAGTGCATCTTGTATCACATTTTTGGATCGTCAAATTTTAAGTTATTTAAGTTTTCATATATCTGCTCGATCTATACAATTTTTGAAGCTTTAAATTTTATAATTAAAGATAAAAATATATTTTAAGGTTAATCAAATATTTTCATTAGTGAAACGACACTATTTAAAAGTGGACTCTAATTGGATTGTTTACAGCCTCGGCTTTATACAAACCGCACCCATACGGGTGCAATGCTAAAATAATTGATGACGCAACACTTGTAGGCTATTTCATTGGTGTCCAACAGATAGAATTGTGTTTCAAATCTTAAATAGAAATGGATTTTTTTTTTTTAGAAATTCAAATTGCACTCATGGCAAAAATACAAGAAAGTGACAAAATGAATATACACATATATATAAGAAGAAATAAAAAGGAGACTGTAAGGGTTAGTTTGACAAAACAGAGTCTAAATATTAAAATTTTAAAAAATCCAAATAAAGCTATTACCATGTATAAATTATATATTATACTGATATGTATTTTTCTGCACATGTTTGATGGAGTTGGAGAGAGAAAATGGAAGAAGAAGAAAAGAGAGAGGAAGGAGAGAAAATAAGTGGAGCAACTGTTTGTACTTTCGAGAGAGAGAGAGAGAAAGGAGGTGGAACAACTGTTGTACTTTCTCTCTCAAGATGAACAACATTTTCTCTCTCAAGATGAACAGTGGGCCATCTGGGTGTTGTGTATTCCACTCCCCTCAAAAACACATCACTTAGATCTCTTGTTTTCCTTTTGAAATCCAAGATTTCAAGATTTTGGGTTCCCTTTTCAATTGTTCTTATTTGGTTATCAAATTTATGAAATTGGGTTCTTGGTTATTTTATGGGAAATTATAACAAATATTTTTTAAGTACCGTAAAAACTAGCCCATGTTATACGGTATTTTATATATTGTAAAGAGTTGAAGTATTATTACCGTCTCTCTAATTTTTTTTATATTTATCTCTTCTTTTTCTCTTTAATTCTTCTTATATTTATCTCTTTAATTCTTTTTATATTTATCTCTTTTTTCTCTCTATAATTCTTTTTATATTTATCTCTTCTTTCTCTCTTTAATTTTTTTTAATATTTATCTTTTATTTATCATTCTAAATCTTTTTTTCTCTGGCGATTTAGAGAGAGAAAGAAGAGAAGTATTAAAAAGAATTAGATAGAGATAGAAGAATATAAAAGTAATTAGAGAGAAAAAAAAAAGATAAAATACAAACAGAACGGTAAAGAAGAAAATGGTTTCGATTAGGGTCTACAGTTTGCGATACTATTGCGGCATTTCGAGTGTCGTAATAATATATGGTATAGTATAACATGAGTTAGTTTGTTTTTACAGTACTTAAAGCGCCGTAAAGGTCATGACGGTAATGTAGGTAAGATTTAAAAAAATAAAAAATAAAAAAAAAAGTGTGGGTGAGATTTATAAAAGTTGAAAGATTTTTTTTTTTAAATAGACGAAAATCAATATATATTTGTATTTTAATTTGCAGACAAGGCTCCTACGACCAACACATCGGTTATCGCCTGCACTATCCTTACAATTTTTATTGTGATGCAAGGTCGTTCTTCATCGTTGGGTCTTGCAAACCAGGTAGGAGCCGTGCTCCTCTTGGGAAAAAATGTGGAGTGAGGAGATATTTGATTTTTCTCACCCTCTGGAGAATATTAGAAACAGATAGAGAGAGCACAGATAAAATTACAGATGAAAGGGCAAGAAGAGAGAGAAGGGGGTGCGTGGAGCTCTTTAGAATCTCCAAAAACTGAAGTCAGACTAGAATTTTTAAAGATTATGAAGGGTTTATTTGGATATATCTTAGTAGGATACATACCTCCCAAACATGCTCACAAACTTTTAAAATTAAAATTGTATTAGATCTATTATATCCTGGAATATCAGAATATTTGATTGCTATCAAACAGACCCTAAGGTCTTATGAATTCAAATTTGAAATGATAACAAAATAGAGAACGACCATCAAATAAGGTGGATGAGGAAACACATGGAAACAATTGAAGGGCATAAATAACAAAGAGGTCTTGCACATGGGGAAGCTCGGTTCAATCCACATAGAAAATGGTTTCGAAATAGGTAATTAGGATTAAACTACACAAAATATGCAAATGAAATTGTAAAGAAAAGCAAAAGAGATAGCCTTACCTGGAACCGAGGTCCGGCACTCGGAGTCGGTGGTTAGGCATAGGTTCGAGATTGTGGTACCGATCTCTTTCGTCTCTTAGAGTTCATCAATTGGGATTAAATAATGTTAAGATTTAGCTGGTGCTCACCTAGATTTGAATTGGATACTAAGCCTAGGCTCTAAAGGAAGAGTATAGAGTCCATGGATATAACCTACAGTCAATGATTTGATTAGTGGCTTGTGGGTATATATTGGCTAGATAAAGCTGCAAAGGTTCAAAGTAGGCCCAAAGGTCTATGAGAGGGGAAATTAGGGTTTCAAAAGGTTTAGGATTAAATGTATAGAGTGGTAGGGCTTTGTCTAATTCTCGTGGTAGGGCTTTGTCTAATTCTCTAAGGCCTGGGGCACCCAACGACGTAGGTCAGGGTCTATATGTATATACTAAGACCTATATCACAACTTTTGCAAGTGGCGGCTCAATCTGGGTCGTAGATCACTAGCGCAAAACAATATTATGCTAAAGTAAATATCTTAATATTAAGGACCCGGTTTCTATGCGGCCAAGCCCACATATATAGAAATGCGGGTCTCTTAATAAATCTATTTTTTAGACGGATTTTAAGACTTAATTTTTTAGAACATGTAATCTCTAACATGGTGATCGTGAATATGAAAAAATAAAAATAGTCTAAAAACTAAAAATAATAATTCTAGTAAGAAAACATTTGGACATTTAGTTTTTCTTGTTTTTAGATGGAATACTTATTTGTCTATCTTTAAGATGGATGTTCCAACCCGAATGAAACAATTTTCCTAATATTCAATGCTTACATAAATAAGTGTTACGCAGACACGGTGGACCTGGCAATTTTTGCAGTTTCCTGCCACCTATCATGTTGTATCCATTGGGACATTTCAAACATGTAAAGGAGCCGTTTTAGTGGTGGTAATGGATTTAAATTAGGAGCTTTAAGGGGCATAAGAGTGGGGTCAAATTAAGGTTAAGTAGGGATTATGGTACTGTTAAGGTTTGGCTAGGGTTTAAGGCTCTTAAACTGAGGTTAGGTTAGATTAGGCACAATTTAGGCAGATTTAGGTCAGTTTAGATAGGTTTAAACTTATTTTAGAAGGTTTTAACATAGTTTAGGTCCAAATTGGAAGATTTAAGGGTGGCTTAGGTCATCTTAGGAGTGCTTTAAGATGGTTTAGTAGACTGAAGTCGTTGAATTAGTTTAGTTGGGTTTTAAATGGAGGAGTTTATTAGCTTTTATAGTGTATGGTATGGACTATGGTGTATGAAAATGATGGTCCTAGGGTGTATGGTCATAGTGTGGTCCTTAATTTAGTTTTAGGTTGAAAAATGAGTTTTTGGTGAGGGGGGGGGGGGCGCAAATTTCATGTTTTTTATTCACGATTAGTCCTTAAAGGGTCTAGGCCTATTCTCTTAGTTTTCTAGGGTTTATGCTTCCTAGAATTCGTTCAGTCGGGAACATGGCCTCTATACACTAGGAGCCAGAACTTGGATCAGACTGCTTTGGATATTTTTTTGCCTTCTTTTCTTCGAGGAATTCTTACTGGAAATGTTCCTGGATGGCTGGGTTAAATGCCTGAGTTAGGGGCCCCTCAAGGTTAGTGAGGGTGAAGTATATGAGAGCTTCTACTTTTCTGAATGATTTCTAAAAGGTCATGTCTCTCTATTTCGCCAGCCAAAGGCCTCTCTCTAGCCACCGAGGGTCTGTTTATACACAATTCTACAACGTCAAACCATGGGGACAAATCTAAGCCGTTCATCATGTAGCGATGCAATGTGCGCCGCACTATCTGTTATTGCGACATGTAATGCATTGCTAAAGTACCACACCCCATTTTGTGACCACCAAATGGTTACTGGATTTATTTTATTTTATTTTATTTTTTGACATCGTTACATACAAATGGAACTTGAGATGTTGGCTTATGAAAACCTAGCCTCTACCATATGGACCCAAGCCCTTTTAGCGCCGAATTTTGGTTTTCCGCATAGATTTGAACTCACATGCAAACTCAAAGTTTGAACCTCCATAGATGGCCAAATCTCATTATTTTGGAGGGAACATGAAAATCCCGGATAATTCTAGTTTGTATAGTCCATAGGACAGTAATCTAGGGGTGTAATATGGTCATAACGGTTTGGTTTTGTAGGCAAGGGTCTATAAATTGGTCTAAGGTTAAGCTTAGGGGTTAAAGGGCCTAGGAATAAGTCCAGTTTTTAAATATGGTATCCACATTAAAATTAATATTGCAGTAATATGTACTGCATTCCATTGTAAATAGGTCAATAACATGAATGCTTCATATGTATTGCACAACTATATTAGATGAGGGTATAAGAGGTGCCAAATTTTAAATATCGTATCCACATTACAATTAATATTGCAGTAATATTTATTACAGGTCAATATCATAAATGCTACATATGTATTGCATAACTATATTCAAATGAATGCATGGGAAGTGCGAGTTAGTTCCAGTGGAAGGCTCATAAAAGGCGAGGTGTAGACCCAAAAGAACATGCTTGAAAGTAGTGAGAAAAAATATGAGGACGTATGGCCTCACTGAAGGTATAACCCTTAATAGAGTAGAATGACAGACCAATCGTGTAGCCCATCTTGATTAGTTAGAAAAAAACTTTGATGATGATAGTGATATTTAGATGATGACAACATAAAGCTTAAGCAAGAAGTTAATTTTTCAGCATTGGGAAATGAGATTAATTACGTAAGCAAGATGAACAAATAGAATAAGATAGTGATGATGAAGATATTGAGCGAACCATGCTCAATTCTCAAAAGAACGTTTGTTTGGTGGTCACATTAATCTTGACAATTGGATGTAAAACCGGGTGTCAACAATTATTCCATTGACCAAGCTTAACCTTCGAAAGAAATTTTTTCGAAATTTGTGACATATCCAAGCTATCAAATTTCACAGCAAATGATTATAAGGAATTGTGACCGCCTTGTATTAAAGGTAATGGTCTCATTGTATACAATCTTTATATTTAATGTGATAACTATTGAAAAACTAATGTTAACTCTTAAAAATGAGAAAATAATTTCTTAAAAACAATTTGTGACTCATCGTCTATTTTGCAACTAAATCCGTGGATTCAGTTATAACAGAAAACAATTTCTTAGAAAGGTGAAGTTTAGGGCTGCCTTGAAGTTATCTACAAGTAGACCCCTCAATACTTTTTGTTATTATTTTTATTTGCATCGACCATGGGTAAACGTTTTAGTCATTTAGGATGAAAATGCCCATCTTACTCGAACATAAAAACGTTTAAGTTTAAAGACAATTCGACCTTGATAAGTTCTTGGAGTCAAGTTCAGTCCAGCCCTCCTAAGGTCTGAACAAGCCTTAAACTGAGAATTTTTTGTGTTTAACTGAGTGAGGCATTTTCGTCAAAAGTAGCCTAAAAACTTCTTCCATGGGCCCAATATAAAAGAAACTAGTAATTAGTGTTTATAGTGAATAATAAAGTATCGGGGGCTCTTATGTGTAGAAATTCAAGGTGGGGAAATTTATGTAATTTATCCTTGTTACAAAACATCCAAAGCACCATAAAATGTATTGAACAACGCTTGCAAGTTCAATGTCATTTATTTTTTGTTTTCCACCCGTTTTGAAGCCTCCTAGAAATTTCAAACAAGAAGGTTGTAATGATATTTGTAAAAGTAAGGTTTTAGTGTTCTATACTATTCATTTTAATTAGAAAGTGTCGATCTAGAGCTATTTTAAAATATTAATAAAATTTACGCCATCCAACTAAAATAGAAAGTGTAAAACACCATAGTCTTACTTCAACAAATAATGTTACAGCCTTGTATAAACCACACCCTTTCAAGAGAATAGGGCTGGCACTGGATGCCGGACGTCCTGACCCAGCCCTCGAAAAGTAGGGCTTGTGGCTAAATTTGGGCTAGGGGAAGTGTTTGTCTGGTTCAGCCCATCCTAGCCGTTTTGAAGCCTCCTAGAAATTTCAGACTGGAAGGCTGTAATGATATTTGTAGAAGTAAAGTTGTAGTGTTCTGTACTATTCATTTTAATTAAAAAGTGTCGATCTAGTGCTATTTTAAAATATTCATAAAATTTACGCCATCCAACTAAAATAGAAAGCGTAGAACACCATAGCCTTACTTTAACAAATAAGGTTGCAGCCTTGTATAAACCACACCCTTTCAAGAGAATAGGGCTGGCACTGGATGTCAGATGTCCTAGCCCAGCCCTCGAAAAGTAGGGCTTGTGGCTAAGGTCGGACTAGGGGAAGTGCTTGTCTGGTTCGGCCCATCCTAGCCATCTCTTTTTCTTGTTTTTCTTTAACTTTTTTTCAGTTGTTTTTAGCCTCCCTCCATCCTAATAGGGCTAGGGCCAGGCCTAAACCAGCCCTACATGAACAAGGGCCAGGCTAAGACAGAGGCTAGCCCAACCCAGCCCAGCTCGGCCTGTTGCGACCCTTAAAGAGATTGCATTCATCATCATTATCATAGTATTTTTCTAATTAATTGAGATCGCCTACACAAGACTTGATTACGTAGGTAAAATCTCTCTCCTAAGTTAAGCATAAGCCCATCTGTCAATGAAAAGATGGTAATATCCTCCAATCGACATTCACACCAAAATTTAACATTCACGCTTGGTTTGGAAGAGACACACCCAACCCTATCATTTGCGTTTGCTTAGCGGCCAATGCACACAAAACCAACCAACTCTTCTTCGATATATACTTTTGCATCTCATTCCACATTCCCCATCTATCCTCTCTCTCTCTCTCTCTCTCTGTGTGAAGGCAGAGCCATGTATCGTGTTTTGAGGAGCTTGTTAATAACAATAATGATAGGATTAGGAATGAGCACAAGAGGTGCATTTGGTGCCAAACATGAGGTTGGAGGGAGCCAAGGATGGGAACTCTCCACCGATTTGGATTCATGGGCCTCGGCCCAAACCTTCAGAGTTGGGGACCAATTGGGTAATCATCTCTCTCTCTCTCTCTCTCTCCTGATTCCTGATAGCGAGGCTAAAAGTGCCGTATTCCTATAAATTCTCACATTCCAAAATTCAAACAAGTCATGCAACAACCTTTGTAGAATTTGAAAAAGGAAAAAGTTCCTCGAAGTTTGACACCTTACTATGTAGGACTAAGGCGCGCCTCGAAAATGTAGTGGAAAATTTTATTTTGATGTTTCAAAACCATCTAATCGGTCATCTTGAAGTCGAGATGTATGGATATGAAAAAAAAAAAAATATTGAGTATAAAAATGTCATCTTGCAACACATTATTTGGATTGTTTATTTTTAAGATTTTCATGCTTTTATAGATCTATATATTTGGAGCAACTTTTGAAGTTTAAAAGTTTATAATTAGAGATAAAAATAGAGTCACGAGCCATCCTTAGAATTTTTAATGGTAAAATTGTATATTATGACAAAGTTTGCAGGTGTGCCTTACTTTGATTGTTTAAGGTTTCAACTTATGCAAACTACACAATTTAGAAAATAGAAGAAAAACGTTTATACAAGGTGTCACTTTATACTATTGAAGTAAGGTGCACCTCAAAAATCATCTAGAAAATAGTGCTCCTACATTAGAAAACGCTCCAATTGATCATCTTGACCTCGAGATATATAGATATGAAGAAAAATACAATTTCATGTCGTAAACATAGTGCATCTTGTGATAAGTTATTTGGACCATCTATTTTTTTTAAAAAATTAAATATTTATAGACCTACTCAATCTGTTCCCCTTTTGAAATTTTAAATTTCATCACTTTGTATACAAATGGATTTTCAGACTTTGATACTGAAACCACATCTCCACACAATTTAGAGATGTGCCTTACTTCCGGTCCTCTACAATATAAGGTGGCAGCCTTATATAAGCCTCACCTAAAATAAAAGCCCATTGGTTATTGAAAAGCCAACAACTTAAAACCATTTGAAAGTTTCTTTTTATGGGACTTTCTACAGTAGATCAATTGAGAACTGCCATTTGCAAATGCAAATCGAAGCTTCTCAAATTACAAGAGTTGCAATTGTTACTCAAGACCTTCACATGTCCCAAGGACCCCGTAAAATTTAAAATAAAAACCCCAATTAAGATTTTGTGTTGAGAAAAATGGCGATTTTTGCAGTTTTGCATGACCAGACTTGAACAGGATCTGTTGTGTGGGTTGTACATCTCTTTTTTTTTTTGGTAGTAAGTGGGGCAGGGTTCCAACTTTCGGTTGCAATTGAGCTTAGGACATAGCGTTGCAAATTGTCAAGTACTAACAAATTAAACCTGGCCCTTTTCCTGTTGTACATCCCTTTCTGATGGAGGCACACTTAGCAATGTGGACGATGATACAATCCCACGTGGCTGGAGCGTGACTATTGGCTTTGGGCCCCACAGGGCTCCATGAGTCGCTCTCATTAAGCAAATGGCTGATTAGATGGCCACGTAGCAATCTAATTGATGGACAACTTTTTTAACAAAAAAAAAAAAATGGGACATTATTACAAGGATGGGGCAATTTTTTTTTTTTTTTTTTTTGGGGTTCAACATGGGGTCAAAAATAGTTAGTTTTCTATTAGGTTTAAAATATCGGTGATTCGGATCGGAACCAGCTGATTTGAATTGGGAATTGGTTAGGGCGATCAGAATTCCGTTAAATGCCGGTTCCCATCAGGAGCAAGCTGGTTTTGACTGGTTCTCTGACATGGACTAGCCTGTTCTATTTGAAAATCAATCCCACTTTATTTTTTTTAATACCTTTTAAAATTTTTCATTCTCCAATTTTTAAAATTTTTATTCACATGTTCACTAGGGTGGGTCATTGATCCAAACTGATTTCTTGGACGAGCGATCAACACCGGACCCTGTTTTA
Source organism: Amborella trichopoda (assembly GCF_000471905.2). Next base: position 5,378,007 of record NW_006499436.1, read on the forward strand.
ACCTTGGTTTTATCCTAAACTGACCTATATGACGGGACAAAATTCTTGAATCGTGAATATGACTCGTAAGATCAAGTCACGCGAGAGAACGGATTCGGAGCTCAAAAGGTGCCTCAAATGAAAATCGGCTCAAAATTTTGATCTCGACGGTCCGTTATTGTGAATATGGAGTATGAAAAAGTTCGAGGTGATAACCCATTTTCCTTTCTTGTAACCATTTTTCTTCAATTGATTTTAGGATGCATCAAAGATGTTTTGAGAAAGTTTTAGGTCACATAATTCTCCCTAACTGGGTGTTGTTTGCCATCAGACCAACCGCCTACAGCTATGGGGTTAAAATAGTTATTTTTAAGTGCAAAATCATAAAACCCCAATTCTGCACTATGATCCCTCATTATTTTTGGGAAAAAGTTTATGTAAGGTTAAGGCCCTAAACAATCAAATTAAGGCGCACCCCAAATTTGATACTGAAAAAGGTTTTTTGATCCTGAAAAACCCTCAAATCTAATTATCTCGACCTTGAGTTACATTAGAAAAAAGAAAGAAGGGACTTAAAGTCTTGGAATAGTACATCTTGTAATACATTATCTACATCATCAATTCTCTACATTTTCAAGTGTTCATAGATCTATTTGATCTACACTATTTTTAAAGCTTTAAATTTTCTAATTATAGATGAGAATAAATTTTCAGGCCATCATAAATATTCTTGGTATTGAAATGACATCATTCGACATTATTTGAAGGTGCGCCTTATTTTGATTGTTTCGGGCCTCAGCCTTGTACAATCTGCACCCTTATTTTTAAGACACATAAAAAGTGCGAAAGGCTTTTTAGTTAATTTTCTTTTAGAGGTTGATTTCTAAGTTGAGGAGGTCGCATCCCAAAGTTTGAGGTCCTAACATTCTCTTAGAGAGAGTTTTACCTTAGAGATTGAGTAGATGATATACTTTCCATAATTGATTTTATGAAGGTATTTATAACACTATATTAAGGTATTCTCCTATATTTTTTGTGAAGTTAATATGCTAGCTGATATTTTTACAAAAAGAGCTACATCTTTGTCTAGAAGCTACTGTTTGGCGTTTCGTCCGCTGGATTTTATTTACCTTGCTTTAACTCATGATTTGGCACAAGTGCCCTGCTCTAGGGGTTGTAAATTAATGAGCTGTAAACTTTCTATTTTTACCTTTTAATGAAAAACGGTGGGGGCATTCTCCTCCACGGAGTTATCTTACAAAAAAACAAAAAAGGTATTCATAACACCACAATCCCAAGTTGGAATCCTATCACTAAACTCCCAAAAGACAGAGAAAACAAATTCCTTGTGCTCTCATCCATTTGCTTTCTTCTAACCAACAGCTCTTCTCCAGTTTTCAAATACACCAAGGGATTACACAGCGTTGTGGAACTGGCAAACAAAAAGGAATATGATGCTTGTGATTTGAGCAATGCACTTAGCTCTTTGAGTGATGGCTCTGATGTGGTTAAGCTAGACAAGCCTGGACACAAATATTTTACCTGTGGAACCATGGGCCATTGCCAAGGGGGCATGAAGCTCAAAGTTAAGGTCCTCTCAACAGATGAAAAAGCTAGCCCTCAGGCCTCACCCTCCTCTACATCTTCTTCTCCAACAATTTCTTCTGCATTTTATGCATACCCACCTTCATATATTATGATGATGGGGCTAATTTCAGCCATTCTTTTACTGTTGAGGTGGTAGTGTTTGTGCCTTATTCAGGGCTTTGTCCATTAAGTCGCTTATTTGGCCTTGCTTCTATTGAGTGGAGAATTTTGAGTTGAATTCTTGTATTTTTTTTCTTTTTTCTTTGATGTTTTTTTATTTGAGAGAATTATGAGTTCAATTATTGTATTTGTATTCATTTGAGGTGTAATGATGTTGTCTTAGACATTGGGAATCAATGTTTCTTATCTTGCATTCTGGTGAAACAAGCATCACACTTTAAGGATAGTATTCTACAATTGTGGGCTTTCAATATGTAACTCACATGGTTACAGTGAAGATGTGTTTTACTTACTGCAGTATGTAATGGTGAGCTTTTAAAACATTCCACAAAGAGAAAAATTTGTATGCATGTATACGCAAAATTTGTATGCATGTATACGCATGTAAAGTGTATATCTTTATTTATTTATTTTTTGGTAGTTCAGTGGGAAGGAGGTCCCCTACCCGTGATTGGAGAATCCACTACCCTAATCACCGAGCCATGAGCCCATTCCTTCATCATCAGAGCTTTATCTCAATACTTAGGGTTGACTACACGAATCATATTTTTCCATTCTACTCGATCTAAGGGTCATACTTTTAGTAAGTCTATAAGTTCCCATATCCTTTTTCATTACTTCTATCCATGTTCATTTGATCTCATTCATCGGAAAGTGTCAATCTAGTTGCAAAAGAATTTGTTAATTAGGAAATGAGGTCAGCTAGGCAAATAGAAAATAGCATAAACGGATTTGATTAGGGCAAGCTTTCTATACTTCCCCTACTATATAAAACTTATATACCTTTCCCAATCCAACTGTCCATTCCAAATGGACGGCTGAGATGGCCCCAATCACAATGTCACACCTACACTATTTTATTTTTAATTTTTTTTGCAAAACATTTTGACACCAAATATTGGGCGTCCACTCTTCTCTTAAACTCGTACATATAAGAAATATAAAAAAAAATATTCCCAATTAAATAAAATAACTATAATGCCCATGAAAGTTTTGGGTATTTGGGTTATTTAATTTTATCAAAAATATTTTTTAAATATTTTGTTTTGGTTCGCCCCATTGAGATGATGACACTTACCAAATTTAATAATCATATAATTTGTAAAAACAAATATTAAAAATAAAATATTCTAAGACGTCGGATCTAAATCAAATGGTCAGGGTTCACTTGATCTAAATTAGACGGCTGGATGGGGTGAGGGGAAAGTATATATCTTCCATACAGTAGGGGAAGTATATAAACCTTTCCCCCTTGATGATTACATCTCTTTCCTTGTGTCTATACACACTTTTGGGTATTGTTTTGTTGCAAATGAAAATCAATTATATTCTTAGAAATTTTAAAAAATATACCTAACTTATCAACAATTTAAATTTTACCCATTTTAACTATTCTATCTCATCATCGTCGTGATGGTTTTTTCTAAGTAAATCAAAAGATATGAATAAAATGTAAAGGGTTTTAAGTGAATTTTGATAGATTTCGCATTTTCTTTATGATTTGGAGATCGCGATATTGTGATTTTTCACAAACCGTATTTCAAATGAATTGTGGTTTGAGTCATTGGATATGGCAATTTCCTGAATTTTCACAAACCGAATTTCAAATGATTTGTGGATTGAGGTTGTTTGGCTGCAGAGAGGAAACTATGATTTGACAAAGGGCAAGGGTATTTTATATTCAAAGATTTAGGTCACATATAAAACTTAAAATATGCAACTTCAATGTGGTATGCATTAGACGGGATATTTATCCAAAAAGAACATGCATTAGACAAGGAAATTTGTTCAGGAAGAGTAACAAAAGCCAATGTACAAATCAATGCTCTTATCAGTGTTCCACAAATATCAAATAAGGATTCCCCAAGGAAAATGTTAAAATAAGGCTTAGGCTATTGAAAAAAATAAATCCTCACCTCGAAACTCACCAAAAAATTATAGTTTTGGTGTCAGAAAATCTTTAAATCGATTATTTCGACCTTGTCATTATGATTGTGAAAAAAAAAATAGAATTTCAAACCAAAAAAATAGTGTCTATTTTAATACATGGTCTGGACCGTTTGTTTTCAAGTATTTGTAGATCCACAAGATCTGTACCATTTTGGGCTACAAATTTCATAATTGGTGGTGAAAATAGATCTTTTAAAGCTATTTTAAGGATTTTCTATTCCTGTAGTGTTTTCAGGACAAGATTTGGTGACGAGGCTTTACTTTTTCTTTTTCCTCTCATAAGGCCTAGGCCGTATAGAAACTAAATCCTTCTCCAAATAACATATTGAAAAAGTTCCTCTCATAAGGCCTAAGCCCTATAGAAACTACATCCTTCTCCAAATAACATATTGAAAAAGTTAAGTGACATTCATTCTATTACTTTACTCTGAAAACTTTTCTCTAAGAATTATGTTCAAAACTTAATCACAAGTGAAATCTAACTTTTGAATCCAACATAGCTGCCCAAACAAGAAAAGAATGAAGGTGAAGAGAGAGGGACAATATAGAGAGGAGAAAGGGACTGCATGTAAGAGTCCAAAGAAACCCTAAAACCATTTATATAAACAAGAGAATGGGCATAAAAATGAAACGGAGCATAAAAATCCAGAGCTTAAAAAATGCAACTCACGGGAAAAAAAAACACAAAAAAAATGTTTGTAATTAATAGGTACTAGTACTAATAAACATTTATTAGTACTAGTTCGGTCAATTTATTAGAAGATGGTGCACTACAAGATCCCTCAAGAAAGTACATGATTACAATTATTTGTCAGGAGTAAAATCGGATAATTTGGATGTGTCACAAAGTTTGAGAAATTGTTTTTAGAATTTGAACCTAATGCAATTACGAAATCGCAATCGTCTGATCTCACATTTAATGGTCAGAAGATGACTATGCCCTTGTAGAACCAAAGATAAATGATCTAGTCATATACCTATTCTCATTTGAAGCATGAACAAAATTCATTCATATGCACAAAAAAAGTAGGGGCATCTTGGTTATTGTCAAAATGTAATGAAGTGATCAAAGGTAGCTAGTTCTATTGTAGTATTTGTTATGTTTTCATTTATTATGAAGTAGTGGAGGAAAAGTATGGGAATTGTCCTTTTCAAATGGGAACTGAGGGATGTCTGGTTCCACAGACTTGTGAAACAGAGACTGCTGAGTTTTCCGGTTCACTGTAGTAAACTAGGCTATATATTCATTTGACTTGGTGGCTCGTGGATTTTGAACAATTTTACGGCAATTATTATTTTCATTTTTTTTAGATGAGTCGATGGGGAGAGGGCCCCTACCTTTGGTAGGAATTGAGCCTAGGACGTAGCACTGCAAATCGTCAAACGCTAACCAATTAAGCCCGGGCTCTTTTCCTATTTAACGACAATTACTTGAGTATGATGAAGTGCCTTTTTTGCCCCTTTTTTATTTGAAATGGGACCTTTTTTTATCAATGTTTGGCTCATTTTGAATCATTTTAGTCCCAAATTTATGAGATATAATTGTTTTTGTCGGCCTAGCCAAAAACAAGGGCCACAAGATGTGGCTGGGCTAGGGCCATGCTTGGGCCAAGGCTAGCCCAATTTTGCCTCGGCCCAGCCCATTTTTTTTTCTAATTATTTTTCTCTTTATTTTCTTGGGTTATATTTTGG
>NW_006499436.1:5400750-5416840 GCF_000471905.2 Amborella trichopoda
TATATAATTCTTCATCCTTAACGAAATTATCAGGTAATGGAAAACCTCAACACCCACCTCCACGTCTGTCCATCGAATTGAAAAAATCATTGCCATCAACTGGAAAGAGAACCTTCTGGTTATTGTTCGACATGGAGATGTGGAGCTTCATGGAAGAATCATGGCGTTTCCTGAGGGACACGCAGCCACCCATTTGGCCAAATCACCCAATCATGCCCAAATCCAGAGAGACCCACAACCCAATTCCAGTGCACAAGCTGTTTCCACTGTGTGATGTCTTAGAGTGAAATTAAAAAAAGAGTAAAGTAGAGAACGATTTGTGGGGTAGCCCTATTTTTCTTTCCAATCTCTCCCTCACACCTCTCTCTCTCTCTCTCTCTCTCAGAGGTGGCGTATCAGGATTTTATTTCCTCGCAGCCTCTCTCTCTCTGGATGCTTATGCTTTGGGGGGTAGAAGCTGAAGAGACAGAACTCCTATGGGGAGACTGACCTTGAAAGCGAAGACATTGTAGATATTTGAGGTGGGCTCCAATTCTAGGGCTAAAATATAGAGAGTTGGCCCTCTCTTGTTGTTGCCATATTCATGTGATTGCAGAGCTGATTCCTGGCATTTCACACAAAGAAAACAAAACTTTGTTTTGGCCCACACTGCTTGCAAGGTTTTCCCTTTAAACTCTCTCTCATAGCTTCTAATTCTCTCTCATATGGCTATTGGTCAATGCATTTAATTCTTTGGGATAAACAGTTTACCTAACAGCCATACAAATTGCAATGGGGTGGCATCACACTGGTGCACTACTGTGGAGGTATAATAGTTTTTTTTTGTTCTTGTCCTCTCTTCAAGGGTAGCGTTGAGATGTAAGTTGGATTGAGTTCAAGGGTATAATAGTAATTTTGACAGGTTGCTTGGACATGCTAGTAGTTTTGAGCCCAAAAGTAGTTGGAGATGTCCCAATTTTGTCGTCTATGATTATTTGGGGAAGTATACACACTGCCTGGGGAGGAAGATGCTTTTGGAAATACTTATTAAATGCAATATAGGGATGGCTTCTTAACAATGGATAGTGTTAAATCATCTATAACTACGATTAATCCACGTTAGGATATAAGAACCTTTTTAGATGCGCAAACAAGAATGCAAAGGTTAGATCCCACCAATATCGTATACTTATCCAGTTAGAAATAAAATAAAAGATAGCACAAGCTAAAATACGAGAAATAAAGTACGAAATACACATACTGTAATAAAACAAAGATTTACGTAGTTCATCCCAAGATGGCTATATCCACATGTACGATACACTGAAATCCACTATATCAATGAAAGTTACATTACATGAAGAGATCATCTCCATTCCACAACTAAACTACTGTCTAGGAGGGTCTCTTCTCCATTCCACTGCTAAACCACTGTCCAGGAGGAGAACCTTAAGAGCAATATAGATTTTCTCTCTATAAAAAGTGACACCACTCAAAATCTTTATGGGAACCGCTTCTCTATAAGAAACCAGTCTCAATCTATAGAAAGTACATTCGAGGCGTTTCTCACCGTAGGAAGTCATTTTTCTCCATAAAAAACTCTCTTCTCTCTAAAGGAGGACTAGCCTCTAGAGCAGAGGAGGCCCAACCTTTCTCTTTAGAGCAAACCACATTTCCTATATGGTGACCCAAATAGGACACACCAATTCTCTTCACTTTCATCCCATATATATATATATAAGGTTAGAAGTCAACACCAAATAAGAAACTTCCTATAGGTGTTACATATATTTCAAGAACCAAGAGATATATCACATAGTCTTAATCTTTTTGGATTTCTATTTCTTTTAGGAAACTTATCAATATCAATCTTAATCCCACGTAATATGAGATTTCTTTATGGGTGATTTTGGATAATCACCATATCCAACAAATCTCTACTATCTGTTATTGATAGCAACAATGTTTTAAAAATCAACAGACCAAAACCGGCTGGTTTCGATCGAGAATCAGTACGATTGGTCTGGTTCTACCAAAGTATCAGGAAACAATTTGATCCATTTGAGAACCGGTCCCACTCTAGCTTTTTAATTTATTTTTTTTGTTTTCTATTTTTTTAAAATTTTTTATTGCCCAGTTTATTCGGTCAGACCACAAATCCGAATTGTGGATCCGACTGGTTTTCTAGATGAGCGATCTGGGTCACCAATCGGTGCTTTTAAACCTTGGATAGCAATGGTGATGACCCACCCGTTTAGTCTTCTCAACTTTTTATTTGGAATATGGTGAAATGTTTCATGGACCCTATTATACCACATGCCATATACTAGTGTTATTATATACACTTGGTATACTCTGCCATTGACATTAGTGTCACTTTTTGATAAAAAAAAAAGGGCTCAGTTTATTTTGGTGTATGAGACACCCCAGTGATGAAGTTGAATCCTAGATCACCTACCCCATGTGAAAGGCAAATATAAGGATATATAATAACTTTTGGCACTTTATTCTTGATTGGGATAATTATAGGTTAGTTGGACAAAGGGGATAAATTGGTTATCTTGATAGGTTGGTTGGAAGAGTAAAATAGTTATTTTTGATAAGCAATAGGAAGGTGCACATTAGAGCTTTATTTCCTTCTCTATTTTTCAATTTTGACACATCAATGAATTAAAAGTACAGTTGCCTTTTTGTTGCTTAGGAGAACAAGAGGGGTAATGAGGAAGAAAAAGAATTGCTTTCATATGACAATAGCTATTATAGATTAGGACCATAGGCAAGAAGGGAAAATATCATATGTGCCCCACATGCATATGCAATAATATGGACTAGCAACCCATATTGGACCTTTAAAAAAAAAAAGAATGGCCAGCTAGCATTATTTGCTGTTTGTTATATGAAAAAAAGTAAAGTTTGATAGAGTCCAAATTTTGCACATGTATCATTTAAGCAGTCTGAATAAAGATAAACTGATAATACATGTAAAAATGTGGACAAAATATGACAATTTTCGATAAATAAGCGCTCTAAATAGAAAGAAAATCATAAACATAGCTAAGACTATGGACCAAAATATGACTTTCCGATAAATATAAGCCATCCAGATTACTTCTTGTGTTCAAATCTGGGCCATCCAGTCTATACTATTCTATATAAGCCTCTCGGTACACGTGATATTTATCTCCATGACTTCTAAATGCATAACACATACCTGACTCTTGTTTCCTATGGACATTGAGTAATAGAGTATGATTGTTCTCTTTCTTTAATAAAATACTGGGCTCTTTAGGTGGGTTAGAGAATAAAAGTGGCTTTAAAGTTGGTCAAAAACAAAGGGCTCATTAACTTTGCGTGCCACCACTTAGCATCTCCCTTTAGAGACTCGCAATTGATGGATAAAACAATGCAAGATATATTTAATATTAATCATTGAAATATATTGATTCTTGAAAATATTTCAATAAAATATGATCTAAAAAATATTTCAATAAAATATGATTTAGAGAGAGAATTTAATGCATTTATCTTCACAATTGAATATTTTATTAATTAATAATAAATATGATAGTAAATATTATTTTTAATATATTATTAATTAACATGAATTCATTTGACATACAATTAAAATAGTAAAGTTCATTTAAAAAATAATTTAAACTCTATAAATAAAACTAATAAATAAATTTATGCAGTGTCTTACTAATGCTATTATCCAATATATTAGTTTAAGACATTATATCCTATTAATGTCTATATCTAATATATTAGTTCATTAAGGCATACTCAAGAAGCATTAACTTTATTATAAACAAAAGAGTGATAAGAATTTATATATATTGATCGATACCTAATTTCAGGGATAAGACATGGGAGAGAGAGTTAGGGGCGTAAGGTGAGATTAACACATATTTCCTTTCTTAACCCACATGTTCCCCATTAAAAATAGACATGACAAATAGTAACTTGAGTAAGAGGAATACAATAACTTGAGTTAGACGGATAAATTATCGTAAAAAAAATATGTATGTTTTTTTATTACGTTGAGGGTTGCGCATGGGAAATAATAATTTGAATATGTGAGAGAGAAATTATGTTTGATAAAAAATGCATGCTTATTAATGGGGATGTGCATTTTCAATAGGTCATGTGTTTTCTATTGACTTAAGAAGTATAAAATTTGTTTAAAAAGCATGAACATAATAAATAATTCAGATATACTATTTGTCATAAAAAAAGGCTAAATGCGACCAAAAGATTTTTAATATTATTTTAAATAAAAGAATCAAGATCTTCATAGTGCAAATGAAAAATATTAAGAAAAATTAGAGGAGATGGGATCACAACATATCAGTTATAAATGATTTTTAATAATTCAAAAGATACATGGCACAAATCAGGTTAGGAAAGGTGTAAGAGGGAGAGAGAAGAGAGAAAATAGTGTGCATGGGACGAAGGATTTATTAAAGAAGAAAAAAAATGGGACACTTAGGCATAAAAATAGATGGGGTATCCCTCTCACTTAATATATAATAGATACCACCAACCAATCATGACATCCACAAATTACAAGTAGAAATAAAAGCTACCAATTCATAGCATAATTGCTTGATCTGGATCGAAAATCAATAAGGCCATATATTGAGAACTGGTCTATTCTGTCAAGGAACTGGTCGGTTATCTAACAAAACTAGCTAATTAGTACTGGTCAATTGGGTCCGACCTTTTATTTTATTATTTTTAATTTCATTTTTTATTTTTTATTTTTTATTTTTTTTTGACTGAATCACTTGGTCGGATTGTTGATCTGGACCGACAATCTAGACCGGTTTTGTAGATGGGCCATCAAGGTCATTAATCCGAGGCAGACTTAAGTTTTTTTTAACAAAAAATATGGGAGAGTAGTTAAATTAAAGTGCAGTCTTTCTTTTTGGTATATAATTTGGTTTTAGATGCTAGTTTTGTGGCTTTATTACATGTAAATTGCTTAGTGTTGGTTCTTGTCGGAGGCTATGTAGCACTTGTTTTAGCATTATCGTCTCTCCTTGGGGCCTACATGCTAAAAATAGAATAATCCCCCAAAATGACACCATCCAATAATTACAATAGAAATTGTGAAAAGATAACTATGTTGACGTGGCACACGTACGCACTAACTTTTTATAAAATTCCAGCCAATACTTTGGTTGGTTAAATACGGTCATGGCCAAAATCTAAATCTATTTCTTAACTTTAATTAAATCAAATTGGAGCCCACTTTCAAATAGTGCCGAGAAATGTGGTTTTATTACTGAAAATATTTATAATCACTTTCAAATATATTTTTATTTTAAATTATAAAATTTGAAGCTTAAAAAATATTGTAGATCGAGCAGATCTATGAAAACTTAAAAATTAATGATCCAAAATGCGTTGCAAGATGCACTATTTCTAAAACTAGAAATCTATTTTTTTCTCATGTTCATGCATTTTGATGTTGAGATGATCAATTTGAGGATATTTAAGTACCAAAACAACCTCTTCTAATGAAATTTGGATGTGGGATCTAATTTGATTGTTTAGAGCCTCGGCTCTATATAAAATTTTTTCTTAATTAAAATATTACATTTATAAGGGAACCAAATATTAATAATAATAAAAAAATATTTTGAATAAAAAATGACCAAATATCTTAAATATATTTTAGTCAATACTTTTTATTGAAGATATTTTTTAGATTCTTATTTGGTTTCTTTTATAGATATTAATTTACACCCAAAGATTTAGATAATAGTAATGATCCTATAATAGGGTCTCGTAGGGTCATTACTATAAGAGTAATGATCCTATGAGACCCTCCCACACTCATGTGTGTAAGATCCCAAAAGATCACCATTAAATTGGGCACAGATCTCTAAAAAAGTCAAGTCACACACCCATATGATAACGTTTTTAGAGATTTGTACCAAATTGAATGGTGATTCTTTGAAGTCCTACATACATAGGTGTAGGAGGGTCTCATAAGATCATTACTCTTTAGATAAAGATAAATTTTGAATAAAAATAAGAATAAGATTATTTTATTGGCATTAGATGAGACTAGATTCAATGTGAATTGTTGAAAGGTTCTAGCATACCACCCAAACGTCAACATACTATCGATGCTTATCATTCCATTTTGAAAAAGGGCCACAACGTGATGTCAAATAATTTCATTCTTAAAATTTAGCACTTAAAAAAGGAAGATAATTAAAAAAAATAAGTGTTCAGCCCTCTGCTTTAAAATTTTAATTATGTCTTTTAAAAGGTGAAGTTGATATAGACTCATTAGAGTTATTTATTTATTTTTATTTATTTTTGGGTGAGACAGTGGGGAGTGAGCTCCTACCTTTGGTAGGAATTGAGTCTAAGACATAGCATTGCAAATCGTCAAGCACTAACCAATTAAGCCCGGGTTCTTTTCCTTAGACTCACTAGATCTTTGGTGCCCCATGAGCTCAATACAAATCTCATCAAGACGATAAATTAGGCATAATAAATTCAGAAGTTATTTTTTTCTTGGCATTAGGCATAATAAATTCAGAAGTTGTTTTTTTCTTGGCACACATAGAATGTGTATAGAAACTTTTTTCTATCTTTTTATCTTTTTAATTTTTTAACGTTAGTCCCTAGATGAGGAAGTTATATCGAAGTTATATCCCAAAATTTTATGATCCTAAAAATACTCCTAAATAAAATTCTGAACCCATGAATGGAACTCATTCTAATGTTTCTTACTTGGATCAAGCATTAGGGGGCCTTGATGCGTCTTATTGTAAAAGTATTAGGCACCTTCAACCCGCTTCAAATATTAGCACTTGTATTGTGTCTGTGTCGGTTTGACCGTGACAACTCCTAGGCCAGAAGCTTGAACCCCAAAATGCCTTTAGTGTAAAACAACTCTTAATTCGTTGACTAATAATTAAAGGAAAAAGTTTATATAAGGTTGCAAGCTTAAATTGTAGAATCAACGTGCACCTCAAAAATGCATTAGAAAAAAGCTGTTTTGATGTTGGGAAAACATCTAATTGATCATCTTTGTTGAGTTGATGTGGCCTTTAAAGGCTTTATGAGAGCTTGTATGAGTATTTTATATAATGGAACATAAACTCAGTGGGAGTGTGGTCCTTTTGTAGACCATACTAGACAAATATTATTTGCTGATACTTGGACTAGGCTTGACGAGCTAGGCCAGCCGAGGTTTGAAAAATCCCAAGATACCTAAGCATAGAGATCTATCGAGAAGGGTTTAATGAGTTATCCTTTGATGAGGTCGGAGTATGCCCAGATGAGAGCCAAGAGACTGTATGGCTCTTGCATGTGATGAATAGTCTTTAGAGACATGGCTAAAACCTCATCGTTATATCATCACATGGCATGTACATAGATAGTTGTTTTGAGATTCACCAATGAGGGTGAAATATGTAAATGTGCAAAAAATTACCCCTATGCACCATAGAGTCATGATTGCATCATGGTCTGAAAGACGATGATTTTTGTCTCTAGGGGATAACCTAAAATCCATAAACTGCGATTGTGTCCCTTAATCTATTGGCTGACTTTGGTGATCCAATCATCAGCCCCCGCAATAGACTGTGGGTCATGGGAACTGCTGGGTCAGTTTGAGAAAGCTAGGCGGATCGTGATTCACAGTTGAAGCTAGAATGCTATCATGTATTGATAATTTTTTCGATCTAACGGATCCGATTCCCATCAAAATTAATTAATTTTAATTAATTTTATATTATGTGATTTTTAGAATGTTTATTTGAATTTTGTGAGTCTTCTGATATTCTATTTTTGTCATTTGGATTTATAAATTAAGATAAATTAATTTTTCAATGTTTTAACTAAAATATAAGATTTAAAAATTCTAAATATGAAATAAAATATTTTTTAAAAATATATGGAACCTCCATAAAATATGGGGTCCAAAATTTTAAAAGATGTGGATTAGGTGGGGCCTACACGTGGCCACCAAAAGGGGCATGCCCCAACCATTCACCTAATATTCTTGGGAATAATGTTTATCATCTTGGTTGGCTTATCTTTTTAGGTATAACGAACTGTTTTAGATATTTACTAAATCTTTGAATCAATATTGGTTGATCTAATAATTAAGGATGTGATATATTAAAATATAAGTTTTTCTTATAGGAGGATAATGCTATAGCTCATCTCTTTTAATCTTGATCCATAAAAAATTTATAAAAGAATGTCTCCCCTCAATGACATACATATTCTTTTCTCTCTTTTTAAGAATTCTCTCTCCCTACCCTGAAATTTAGCTTTCTATGGAAGGGCTTTGGATTACCAAAGGGAAGCATAAGCCAATATTTATTTCTCTCTTTTATCTCTCTCCAAGTTACACCATATTTTGGTGTCTCTCTCCAAGGTTACACCATGTTTTGGTGTCTCTCTCCAAGTTACACCATGTTTTGGTGGCACACATCACCTATGTTTCTTCATAGGTGGCAAAATGGTGGAACCCCTTACTGGTCTATCTCTCTCTCTCTTCATATTCATCTCTCATCTCTCTAAAAGCAAGCTAAGAGGCTTGATCAAGCTTAAACCATTGAGTGGATTTTTGCCATAGTAGGGAAATCAACATACCGATCATAGATCTTAAACACCATCGGGTGGATTGTTGTTATGGTAAAGAAATTAACATACCGATCATAGATCCCAAACACCACCGGAACAAGGAGACTCCGCGTGGGGTGTACTAAGCCCGGTTGAGGTAATCTTCGGCAATTTTGCCTTTTTAAATATTTACTTCTCTTCCCATAAAGCAATAAAGTCTAGTTTTATTTCTTGAATAAAGAATTGTATTTGAAGATGTAGCAATTGAGAACCGATTTTATTTTTATTTTATTTATTTCCAGAGTGGTTCGATTATAATTGGACATTGTAAATGATCTTGTCGGTGTCGGGGTAAAGGATTGTTTTTATATCTACACCGTGCTTTTTCATAAAGTACTTTCAATCTCAACTTCAAGATGTATAGATATGAAAAAAAAAAAGCAAAAAAAAAAAGCATTTTAGAGTCTAAAAAATAGTACATCTTGCATCATAGTATCTGGATGGTCTATTTTCAAGACTTTTATGTGTTTATAGATCTAATTGATTAGAACTATTTTGGAGTTTAAAATTTTACAACTAGCGATAAAAATACATGCTCATGCCATTCTAAAAATATTTTATACCCAAATTGGATCTCATGATAAATTTGGAGGTATGCCTTATTTTGATCGTTTAAGGTTGCAGCCTTATGCCCATACTTCCTTGAAATATATTTACTCTTTCATGATAGATTAAGACAGGAACAACCAAACTTGAAACGTATTTGAATATGGCGTATCCCTCGTAAAGTGCAATTTTTTCTTTGGAGCTTATCTCAAGTTAAAGTTTTAACTGTGGATAATCTAAGGAAAAGAGGTAAGTTGATTGTTAATGTTTGCATTTTATGTGAACAAGATGAAGAGATTGGGGATCATCTGTCTTCATTGCTGATTTACTCATGAACTATGGATGTGGGCACTTCGCGTAGTGGGTTGTCTTATGGCTTTGCCTCTCCAGCATAAAAGTATTATTGATCAGTCCGCTATTCCTTCACTTTAAATAAATAAATAAATAAAATAAGATAATCTTATGACAGATTTTTAGGGCGATGGTTCTTTAGGAGGTAGAAAAGAAATAAGTGAGCCTTTGAAGGAGCGAGTTCAAAGGTAAGTCGTGTAAAAGATAAGATATTGCATAATGTCCATTTTTTAGTTTCGCACACAAAAGAAGGGTATGGGGTATCAAAGTTTGATATCATTATGAACCTACTGGATATGATCCAGCAATATACGGCGAGACCTTGACCTACAGGAAGATGGACGTTAGTAGCTCATGACTGTGTTAAATTTAATTTTGATGGTAATTCTTTTGGGAACTCAGGACTGAATGATTATGGAGGAGTAATTAGGGATGTTATGGAAGTGGAAATGTCCTCATATTTTGGGTTTGGAATTGCATATAAGGCCGAAATATTGGCAGTTTTGCTTGAAATTAAGCTTTTTAAAAGATCGGTGTGCATTTTTGGGTTGGATGATGGAGGGTGACTCTTTGAATATAAATATCAAGTGGTAAGGCCCCCATGGAGTTTTAAAAAGTTTTGGGTGGAGGTGTTGGATAACTATTGGGATCAGGTGTTGTTCTTTAGACATATTTATAGGGAGGCAAATGATAGGGCAGATGCTTTGGCGAAAGACGTCATTGTGGCTAACCATTCAATCGTTATTTATCCACCGATATAATTTTGATGATTTTTATTTGATTAATAAAATTATGTGCTCTTAAAAAAAAAAAATTGCAACCTTGTACAAATTACATCCAAAATAAAAAGGGTTACATACATATTTCACCGTTCTCATTGTGCGGGATAGTTATATCTTGCGATCACAATGTCAGATTCGGTGTCCTTGAGCAGTGATGTTTTCATCTGCCTTGAAGCAAAAAAAAAAATAATAAATAAAAAAAAAAAAAAAAAAAAAAAAAAAAAAAGTAGGCTAATTTTGTCTTTGGGCAATAAAAGTGATGGAATCTTATAGTCGGTTACAATCGAATCAAGCATAGCCGCTTAGGTCCATATGCTTGTGGACTCGAGAGCGAGAGAGAGAGTAAAAAAAAAAAAAGATATGTTGTCGATTGAGAGAGAGAGCCGAGCACCGGCCATTGAGATATGAAGGAGAAAAGATTAGGTTAAGTTTATTGCAACTCTTATACCTTTCCTTATCCTGTCCAAATGAAAGCAAGAGAGGTCCCACACTAGATGTGAAGAAAAGTAATCCTGCTTCTACAAACAATTTTGGAGCCACAAGACCCTAAATAAAATTTATGGAATTAAATGATAATATATATCTTGAAAATGAACGATTTAGATGATGTGTTGTAAGATGCGTTAGTTTTAAGACTCAAAATCTTTTCTTTTCTTTTCTTTTTTCATATTCATACATCTCGATTTTGAAGTGCATCTTTAATTCTACATTTTAAGCTGTCAACTTTATAGGTTGACAATTAAAAAAAGCTCAAGAGAACATTACTTGTCATTATCCTTGCAATCTCATTGTCTCTTTCTAGGTGCCTTTCCTGACTCTTCAACTCTCATCTCCCTATCTATTAAAAAAAAAGGTGCAGTTGGCATACGGATGCATCCGTAACAGTAGAGGTAAGGTGCGCCTTCAAATTTTATCATGGTATATAATTTTGATGTAAAATATTATTAGGATTATCTCAAAATCTATTTTTATATCTAATTATAAAATTTTAAACTTCAAAAATGGTTAAAATCAAGTAGATCTATAAACATATGAAAATCTTAAAAATAGACGGTGGAAATAATATGTTGTAAAATGCATTATTTCTTAGACTTAAAATCATTTTATTTTTCATGGTCATACATCTCGATGTCGAGATGATCAATCACAGGGTTTTTCAACATTAAAACTACCTTTTTCGATGGATTTTTGAGGTGTATTCGTAGTTTTACATTATAGGATCCTTATATAAATTTTTTCCATAAAACAAAAAAGGTAGAACTGACCAGTATCCATGAGGTAAGTGTTCCACTCCCAATTTAGAATTAATATTTTAGCTATAAGCAAATAGTGCCTAGAGTAACACATGGCATTAAGACACTTAAAAACTTAAAATGCTAGTGAGTGATTTAAAAAATAGGGTTGGCATGAAATTTTCTGGTTTGACTCGAGAATCAATCATGTCATGTTGATTTTGTTAATATATATGAAATCATCCAGGTCTAAAAGAGAATTGGTGATTTGCTACAGTAAACCAACATTTTGCTACAGTAAAAAGCACTGTTTTGCTATAGTAAGAACATTGATTCACTGATCCAGATCGGTTTTTGGCTGGTTCACTATTTTTGCATGTGTTTTTTCACCGGTTCACCGGTTCACTATCTTTTTCCATATAGTAAAACGTCGATCTAGACCGCCGATTCACTTATCCATACCGGTTTTTGTGATGCCCCATCCAGGCCACTAATCCATTTTTTAAATCACTTATGCTAATTATTTTGCCTATAATGCATAAATTACCTAATTTTTGCCTTCCTAAAATATTCAAAACGCCAGTTTTGATCTCTGGTAGTACCCAATGTTTTTATACTTATCCTCTTATAGTTTCAAACTTAAAGGAGTGTTTTAAGTTTCAAACTTTGAGTGTTTTAAGTTGCGGAGAAGTTTTAGTGCTGATGCTAGCAGCTCACTCAGTTTTCCATGGTTTGAGGACCCATAAACTATTTCCAAACCCTGTTTTCAAATGGAGTGTGCATAAAGAAAATGAGGCAAGATGGATATTGCAAGAATTCATAATTCCTTTTTCTTTCCAAGTCCATGACCTTCGAGGTGGAGAGGATAAGAATTTTTTTTTTTTTCTAAACCCTTGTGCCCCTATGTCAATAAGATTTCTTAAATGGAGAACTATATAATGAGGTCATTTTTTTTTGGTATGAGATGGTCATAATTAATCTTGACTATTGGATATGAAATTGAATGGCTACAATTATTCCATTGACCGAACTCAAATATCAAAAAAAAATTTCTCAAACTGTATGACATACCTAAATTATAAAATTTCACATCGGATGCTTATAAGTTATTGTGACCCTTTGTATGAAAGGTAACTTGTCTCATTTTATACAATATCAGAAAGCGAGCATATACCATGTTTCAAGCGTATTTCGTATATTTATTCTCTTATGTGCAAGGCTATTTATGACATTTTTAATTGCTAAATTTGGATTGTCTCCGTTCAACCTTTAGATTATTTTTTTATTGATAGGATGTTCCTTTTTAAACAAATAGATTTTATTTTTTTATTGAGGTTGGTTGCTAGGGTGAAGAGGTCAAACCATGTAAATTTTGGCTATATGATGACACTCTAAATTGTGTTTTTTTTGGGTAATTCAGTAGAAAAAACGCCTACTTGCTTTTTCAATATATTAGAAAGCTTCCTTTTGAAGGTGTTAATTGGGAGTGCCAATTGTAAGAATAGATACCATGATAATTGAGTGTGTTTTACTTAAATAAAAGAAATATTCATCAATTTACATAATTTTTTGGCTTATAAAAAGAAAAAAAATAATAAATAAATAAATAAAAAATTTTGGCTATATGATGACCCTCTAAAATTGTATTTTTTTTGGGTAATTCAGTAGAAAAAACGCCTACCTGCTTTTTCAATATATTAGAAAGCTTCCTTTTGAAGGTGTTAAATGGGAGTGCCAACTGTAAGAATAGATACCATGATAATTGAGTGTGTTTTACTTAAATAAAAGAAATATTCATCAATTTACACAATTTTTTGGCTTATAAAAAGAAAAAAAATAAAAAAAAATAAAAAATAAATAAAGGATAATCACTGGCCAAAATAATATTCGTTTCAACTTTCAACTCCTGTTTTAATGTCATGCCGACCTTCATGTCATGTCACGGTGTCTTGTCCTTAACATGAAAATGACACGTATGGACACAAGGGAGCTTAGATGAAGACAAAGAAGAAACTCGAACCCAGTCTTAGCCCTTTGGCAGCCTTGTTATGACCATGAAGTTTCCACAAGGCTACAACAAAGATTTCAGGGAAATCCTAATTCTACACTATTTTTTACTCTGAGATTCCCCTTAAGAACCCAAAGAATAAAGAAATAAAAATGAAGATAGTTCCATGGTGAGTTTTAAAATACAAATACTGTGGAGATTAGAACAAGATAGGGGTCTCTCTACCCCCTATATATGAAAAAGTTTATATAAGGTCTACATGATATTGTAGAATTAAGGTGCATCTTAAAAAGTCATCTAAAAAGGCTGCTTTGATGTTATTAAACTATGTAATTGATCATTTTGACATATGAATATATAAAAAAATGATTTTTAGTTTAAAAAATAGTACATCTTGCATTACATTATCTGCACTGTCCATTTGTAGATCTGCTTGATTTGAACAATTTTTTTGGAGTTTAAAATTTTATATATAGAGGAAATAGATTTTCAGGCAATCCTAAGAATTATTGACACCAAAATTACATCTTGTGACAAAGTTTGGAGTGCACATTACTTTTATTTTTTAATGTTGCATGTTGGGTTTATGTGGCCTTTAAAGGCCTTACGAGTGCTTGTAAAAATGAAATGATATAGTGGAACATGAACTCAATGGGAGTGTGGTCCATCGTGGACCATACTAAGCAAACGATGTTTGCTGATACCGGATTGTGCTTGACGATCTAGGCCCGTCGGTTTGAAAAAAACCCATGTTACCTGGGCATAAAGAACAAACAGAGAAGGGTTCTAATGGGTTAGCCCTTGATAAGGTTAGAGAATATGCCAGGATGAGTGAGCCGAGGGACCGTGTGACCCTTGTGTATAATGGTGGCCTATAGAGACAGGGGCCAAAGCCTCATCCATGTGCTATCACACGACATGCATATCGATAGATCGTTCGAAAAAGCCAGAAATCCACTTTTTAGGGTGAAACGTATGTATGTGTGAGAGATACCCTTATGCACCAAAAGACCAGTGGTCACATCAGGTCTTGATGACCTTGACTCTTCTCTAGGGGAAGATATGAAATCCACAGACTGGGATTGCGACCCCTTGGCTGATCGGTCGGACTTTAGTGACCTGCTAATGAACCCCTACTTGGACTGTGGGTCATAAGAAACACTGAGTAAGTCTGATAAAACAAGTATGGTCTGTAGTCCACATTTGAAGGTGCAGTGCTTCATGATTGTTGATTCCTAAACCATATAGATCTTTTTCCCATCAAATTAATTGAATTGTTTTTGTTTTATGATGAAAATTATTTTAGGATTATTATTTGAATTTTTATGAAGCCCTAGATATTTTTTTATAATTTTTAGATTTATAAAATTAAAGATATTGATTTTACAATGGTTTAAATATTTAAATCATATTCTAAAATCTTTTTATTAATTTTAAATATATAAATATATCATGGGGGCCCATTGTGCACATGGGCCCACCATATTTTTAGAAGGTGGGGCCCATGAGTGCCTCCCTTGGGTGGCACTCCCCACCCTTATTCTCTTTTCTATTTTTTGGTGATATGGCATGTGGCCATATGGTTGGAAGATATTGACTAAATATTGGCTTGATATATCTTTGAAAGATTTTGTAGAAAGATTGAGTAGATTTGTGATAATTTATGGTATGCACAATATTTTGATTCGATTTAATTTATTTAATTTCTATTTATGGGAAAATGATTTACGAAGAGGATAATGGTTCATGCACCTTCCATAATATTGATATCCCATCTATGGAATGAATGACTCAAATCTCTCACCCCACAAGTCACCCAAGATCAATGGTTCATATTCAATCTCATGAGAAGAGGCAAACCAAGAAAAACCCTAATCTTATTCAAAACCTATAAAAAGATATTGTTTCTACCAAAAAATCTCTAGACCTTATCTTTTATACCTAATTCCCATATTTCTTTCTCATATCCCACAAAGGGGCCCGCTCCACTTAGAATTTCTCTCTCTCTTAAAAAAAGCTTTTCTCTCTTATGAAAGCCAAAGGATCTCACAAAGGGGCCCGCTCCACTTAGAATTTCTCTCTTTCTCTTAAAAAAAGCTTCTCTCTTCTCTCTCATGAAAGCCAAACTCATCTTTGATCTCTCTCTCCCACATTGTGAAAAAACCTAAGGGTTTAGGTTATAGAGTTATTTTATTTCTTATCTCTCAAATATGGATTTATGGTTAGGGGTTTTAGGGTTTAGCAAAAAAATAATCCATATCTCTAAAACTAGGTTGCTAAGAGAATTCATCAAGGGTTTGATTTTGTAATTAAAGGGGTTCATGTTTTATTGGTGTGACTTGGCTTAAACTTGCTCTCCCGGTTGAGATTGAAGGTTGATCATTGATCCCCGCGCCATCAGATGGTGGTAACTTGGTGTGGGGTGTAATAAGCCCGGTTGAGGTCATCTCCGACACTCCTCCTTTTGTTTCTTGCAATCTTATCTTTTATTCTCAAGTAGTTCATAGTTGAGAACTAGGTTGCTAAGAGAATTC
>NW_006499436.1:5417612-5428960 GCF_000471905.2 Amborella trichopoda
CTTACTATATATATATATATATATATATATCTAGGCTCTAAACAATCAAATTAGAGCCTACCTTCAAATAGTGTTGAGAAAAGTGGTTTCAATATTGGAAATCTTTGTGATAGCTTTAAAATATAATTTCATCTTTATTTGTAAAGTTTAAAGCTTAAAAAATAGTGTAGAACGACAAATCTATGAAAACTTGAAAATCTTGAAAATTAATGGCACAAAAATGCATTGCAAAATACACTATTTTCAAAACTTGAAATCCATTTTTTTCTCTTGTCCATGCATCTTAATGTTGAGATGATCAATTTGATGATATTTGGACATCAAAACAACCTCTTCTAGTTAATTTTTTGAGGTAGGCTCAAATTTGGTTGTTTAGAGCCTCGGCTTTATATAAACTTTTCATATATATATCTATATATACTTTTTTTTTTTCTTTTTGCTGTGAGAAATGACGACGGGTTAAGCAGTATGTCATATGAAAACTTTAAATTTTTGGCATTTTAGTTCCAAGTCAAAATTTTGCATAACGCCATAAATGCCCTTATTCAATTAAAAGGCATGCCCTTATTCAATTAAAAGGCAAAGAACAAAAGAGGGGCAATTAATATAAAGTGGGTTGCCAGAAAGGGTGGTAGTTTTAAGTCATCTATGATCTTAAGTGGATATTTATTATCCCCTACCGGTTTTTTTCATTGAGTAAATTACGAGTAACTCTCAAGAATAAACTTCTTATGCAACTTATCCCCAACTAAACTTTTTTCTTACTTTTTACCCCAACTTTAACTTTCTTAGCAACTATTCCCAAGTTATTAAAAAGGTCAAATGAATACCAAAATACCCTTTGGAAAGCATACGGTCCATCACAAAATAGGGGTGGTCCGTCATTTGCTTTTGGAAAGCATGCGGTCCATCACAAAATGGGGGCGGGCCGTCATTTGCTTTTGGAAAGCATGCGGTCTGGCACAAAATAGGGGCGGTCCAACACTTTGGGCATGAGGTCCGGCACAAAATGGGGGCGGTGTGGCACTTTTTTTCTAGAAAGCATGCCATCCAGCACAAAATAGGGGCAGTCCGGCACTTTGGGTATGCAGACCGGCACAAAATAGGGGTGTTACGACACTTTGGGCTTCTGAAAAGTATACGGTCCGACATAAAATGGAGGCAATCCGGCACTTTGAGTATGTGGTCCGACACAAAATGAGGGCAGTCTAGCACTATGGGCATTTTCGTAAAAAAAATATGACTTTTTTTACTTGGGAGGTATTTGCTAGAAAAGTTCAATTTGCGGTAAAAGTTGCTAAAAACAGCTTTGTTGGGAGTAGGTTGTTTAGAAAGTCTCATTTTGAGGTTTTTTTTATACTTTTCCCTAAAATTTATAGCATTATGAATCTTTAGGGTATCCAATAAAATTACAAACTATGGTTTTATTTTATAATTTATTTATTTGTTCAGGTGAAATTAGAACATGTTCTATTGACTCCCTCTTCTTTAAGTTGTTTAGAGGTCTTCTACCTAGCCACAATTTATAAAGGGTAGAATATATTACCTTTGTTGGAACCTTATTAAGCATATAGATGGTTGTGTTTAATGCTTCTCTCAAAAAGGTATTGGGTAGACAAGTATGAGCCAACATAGATCTATTCAATTATAAGAGGGTTCTATTATGCCTCTCAGCTACGCCATTTTGTTGTGGCGTATAAGGCATGACGATATGTCCTTTAATATCATTTTCTTTGCAATAAGTGTCAGAAGCTTCAGATGTGTGCATTCACATCCCTTATCAATTCTAAGAATTTTGATGTTTCTACCCAATTGGCTTTCTACTTCTTTTTTTTATACATTTTAAAGATTTCTAAGGCTTTTGATTTATGGTGGATTCGATATATATCCAAATCTAGAAAACTCGTCTATAAAAGTGACCAAGTGTGACATTTCTCTATGAATTTTAACATTGAGACGCCCACAAATGTTTGAGTGGACTACACTCAATAACTCATTAGCTCTCTCCCCTATATTTCATGGTTTTTTAGTTATTTTTTTTTATAAGCAATGCTAATACGTTGGAAATTTCATATTATTTAGATTTGGAATAATACATTGTTTCATTAAGGTATTTATTTTGTCTTTTTCTATAAGGATACTAAGATGTAAAGTGTATGCATCAACAACCATTGCAAGATCAACATAACTAGAATAAGAAGAAACTTTATTATCATCACTCTCATTTACATGAAGAATAAATAAATTATGTTCATCAATCAAGTATCCCCAAGCATAAATTTGTCTAGGCTTTCCAATTGATACTTTCAATGATTGAAACTGCAATTCAAAGCCCTTTTGAATAGCTAAAGGGACAAAGACTATATTTTTCCTTATACTAGGTACAAAATATAGTCAGTAAGAACAAGATCGAATGCCCTTACATACAACCTACATGTTCCTATATCTAATACATCAGAATAACTGTGTTCCCTATATCAAGGTGTTTTTCTTTAGCTGCTATTTCTTTGAAGTCCTCAAAAATGCCTTTTGACCTGATATATCAGAATAATTGTTGTTCCCCATATAAAGGTGTTTTTCCTCAGCTTTTATTTATTTGAAGTCTTTAAAAATACATTTTGAGCATGCAAAGTGATGATTAACGCTTGAATCTACCCACAATGCTTTGGTGTCATTGTTTTTAAATAAGTGCTTTGAGCCCACGCAAACAACTTCGCGCCTCTTGCTCCCATTTCTGCTATGCTTAGGATTTTGTAGGTTTCTATTATGTGGGCAATGATTTTTAAATGACTTTGATTTATCACATATCAAGCATTTTAGCGATCTTTGTTTAATATCTTAGTTGTAAGGATTGGTTCTTTTATTTTTGAAACGATTATTTCCCTTATTAAACTTTCTTTAAAATTTTTAGTCGTTAAGCTAGGATCGGATAGAGATTTTGCATTCTCTAATTGTTACGGTCACCATCGTCCATGAAGGTGGACGACTATTAAAATTATGGTCTCTCGCCCATTCCCACCCGGAGCGGCCATCTCACTCTTCACTATCTTGCACGGACATATCCTGTAGCTATTGCCCTTTCTCTATGCCACGGTAACTCTCCCTCTCAGAATACTGAAGCATGAAATTAGTAGAATAAATTCACCAAAAATACCCATTTTGAAAAAAATTGAGGCTTTGATTATTATTATTTTTATTGATTTTATGTTGATTTTTCTATCGACCACACCAATTCATGCTGATTTTTCTGATGTTCTTTACTTGCTGTTGGTTCTTTTTTCTTATCTGTCATTGAGTTCTCTTTTGCTAATATTTGGTTGCATCAAGGCGCTGCATTCCATCTTTGGGTAATGTTGATCCTTTTTGTCATTTAATTGTAGCATATTCTGTGGTTGTTATTTTGGATATTTTCCATGTGTCTCTATGTGATAATGAGTTATAGATTTTTGGGTATTGTTGATCTTTTTTGTTTAGTTTATGTTGTTTAATGGCAGCATCTTTTGTAGTTTTAATTTTCGATATTTGCCTTGTCTATCTATAGAATAATGGATTACTGATTTTTGGATGCTGTTGATACTTTTTATTTGAGTTTTATGTTGTTTAATTGCAACAAATTTTGTAGTTTTTATTTTGGATATTTGGCCTGTCTGTCTATGTAATAATGGTTTACTGATTTTTAGGTATTGTTGAGTTTTATGTTGTTTAATTGTCGCATATTTTGTAGCTTTCATTTTGGATATTTTCCTTCTCTCTATGTAATAATGGATTACTGACAATGACATTGTTTTGGTTGCATCTTCTTGTTTTATTTGTGGACTGCATGCCTTGTTAGAATCATGTGTTCTATTAAAGATCAAATAATAAGTATGTGTTCCATACTTGATTGTTTTGATTGTTTGAGTTTGTGGTTTGATAGAGGAGTGCATCCTATGTTGAGGGGAAGCTCTCATACTACAATTTTTATGTTTATCTGGGTATGATTTGTCTTGTGAAACAAAAGGTATGTGCTCCACACATTCTATGTTAATCATCGTTGTTGCCATTTGTATTGAAATGTCAATAGAAGAGTTCTGGTTACACGTTCATGTTTTTCGGTTAATATTGTTGTTTACTATCATAATTTGAGTAGTATTATAAATAGTCACACAAGATACGGGTGATGGTGCTGTTGTCAACAGCATGGTTTTTGTTCTTCAAATTCATCATTATCATTATTAGAGCCTTTTTCCTAACTATTTGGGTTGGCTACACGAATCATAATCCTGTCATTCTGCTCTATAATGGGCCATACCCTCGGTGAGACTATAAATCGCTATATATTTTTTCACCACTTCCAATCATGTCTTTTTGGGCTTACCACTTGTCTTTTATTGTTCAAATTATGAGGTTCATATGCCCTTCCTATTAGGTAAAATGAAACCACCGTGTATTCCTATAGGAGGCAAATCCTCTTGTCCTTGTAGGGAATATTTAATTTGTAAACTCTAGGCTAACTCTATATGAATGATTTCACTCATTAGTGTTTGTTTGTTGAAACAATAGGCAATGATGCGTGGTAAAATTAAAAACAAAAGAATCGAATGTTTTGTATGGTTCTCTCATGTCCAATTTAATGGTTTTTTTAGGTGAAATTTTTTATTACAAGCTTTTAATAGGCAATTCGAAAAAGAGTTCCTTTTCGAATATCTATTGCTCATTTCAAGTCTTATTAGCCTTTCCATTTGTGATGCAAATCGTATCTGTAACAGTTAGTGAGTTTTGCTGAAAGTTTGATAATGAAATCTTCTTCCTCCTTGGTGTAGAGCGAGAGTTCCCATCCTTGTGTACTAAGAGTATCTTGAGTTGAAAGGTCATCCTTGTGTACTGCGAGTACCTTGAGTGACAACGGTTGAGGTTGAAGATCCCTTCCTCTTCATTCCCTTGATCGAGATCAACGAAGCCGGGTCATTGTTGCACAATCGGCCTCGGATCTATATTTTTCGGTTCCAGTTTTGCTCCAATTTGTATTGGTTTCTTTTAGCTTCTAGTTCGTTGATGCTTTGTCAGTAGCTTTACGTGAATATATATATTACCTCCTTTCACCATGGTCTATATTCTAGCATTTGTTTCTTTTCTTGGTTTTATCAAAGCCATAGCATGTCTAAAATTCGCTCTGATGATAAAATGTTGGACATATTTATTATTTGCCTTGGTTGCCTAAAATAGAAACATGTAACTGATTTAAAACCAAAACAAATGGTTTTGTATCACAAATCACTAGCTTCTTGTAATTGATTTATAGGTATTTATTTCCTTAATGAATGTTCTATATTCCTGTAGTAGCAAAGTTGCAATCTTAAGTCATCCTTTTTTGAAAAAAAATTCAACATGTCCAATAGAAGGAAAGAAGAAGCCGAATATTTTGAAAAGTTGATGCGGTTTTCGTTGCAGTTGCAGCTTCTCTTAGTGCTGCTGGTTCCATTCTAGCAGTTTGTATTGATAGAGCTTCTGCAAGAAAATGTGGATTAATGGGCACAAATTACCATCATAGGATTATCAACACTAACGATTTCAATTGTCATAACCAGATTCAAATGAGTTAACATGCTTACTCAATCTCGAGTAGTATTCTGAGAGAGAGAGAGGGTATTTAGGTGATATGATGGGTGTCTTGTTGGACAACCAATTACTGATCTTCTCGCAGATACTAAGCCACAATATAAGGAGCTCATAGACACCATCAATGCTAGTGTGCACTTCTTGAAATTGCCTTTGGCCAAGCTCTCTTTGTCAACATTATGTTTGATGAAAGTAGTTAAGAGTTATGGTGGTCTGTCATATTTAATTTATGGATATTTGGACTATGTACCTATACCATAGACTCTCTATCTGTCTCTTTCTGTAACAAAGAATCTCTCTACCGGGGATTTTGTCTTTTTAGTTTTATGGATTTTCCTTTATTGGGAGGATGCAACACCTGACACTTGAGACCTGAGACCAAATGTGTTTTTGCTGCATGAACTATTATTAGTTGATATTCATATGTGCATATTATTGGATTTATTGTTCTCATAGTTAAGATTAAGATGCATTCATTGTAGTATTGATGGTGGATGTAAACCTCTGCAATGATAAAAAAGGTGTAGGTGAGCGCCTAGGTGTTTTGGGGGTCTGGCTGCCTAGGCGGGTGCCCATGAACGAAGAAAAGAGCGCAACTCGCCTCCCCTTTGGTCACCTTTTTTTCTCTCTTTGTAATTACTGTTCATAAATATTTTAAAAGCACGAATGGCAGGCATAAAAAAGAAGAAGTGACTGAAATAACTGTGACCGTTATGCCATTCACTTTTGGTATTGTCTTTTAAATTTTTGAAAGGTAGAGTTTGTCTTTATGTACGCCATTTCAATGAATGTGAGGAGTTTATCTGTCACCTTTAAAGCTCTGGACTTTTTCACACTAATAATTAAGGACACCCCAAAAATAATAGAGATCAATTTAACTTATTCTTTGTTAAGGACAACGAAAAAGAGAAACCAACTTTTTAAGTGGTTCACATTTTAGGATAGCATGAGAGAGAGAGAGAGAGACATGTGTCATTGTAGCTTTGTGTCTTGTCAACATTTTTTTATCTTTTTAAAAGGGTTGGCAGCAAAATGTATTTTTCAGACAAATATTAAAAAATCAAATATTGATACGTGAGTCCTATTTATATGTGTTATGATCGATTTGAGGTTTCTACTAATATGGAATAATACAAAATTAGATTTGGATTAAAATCTCTTTTTGAATTTTATTTGAATTTATATTATCAAATATGCATATAATCTAATCACATAAGAAGCAAAAGCATGTATCTATAATAAGAGTTACTTAAATCATAAATTCAAATCCTTAAACTGTTATCCTCTGTTTTATGTTTTATCTTAGTCATGAATCGTACTAAGATGTGTAAATATGAAGTATGAAATGAACTCACCAGTATGCTCTAATTAGGGTTTGTAGAGAACAAGTAAATCCATAGCTTTAGAATATCCAAAGCATGTCAATACCTTACTAGTAATCTTGAGTATGAAGGGATTATTAGCATTGTAGAAAGGAAGTAATAGAGAGGTGATGGAGGAAGATTAGATGTTGGTAAACGAGGATCTTAGATGCAAGATTCACCACTAATACTTACTAGAAACACACTATCAAAGGTGCTGGTAAACGAAATGAAGATCCTAGATATAAGAATGACCATTAATACTTATTGGAAACGGACGATCAAAGATGCTGGTAAACGAGGATCCTAGGTATAAGAATCACGTTTAATATTTACTAGAAACACGGGATCAAAACTGCTGGTAAACGAGGATCCTATATGAAAGAATCACGGTTAATACTTTATGAAAAAAGTATATGAATCGCGCTTCAAGGAAATGAGAAACCATAATGACACGTACAATGAAACGCGGTTCTCCAATTTGGGAACCTAATTTAAACCTATAAGAAATGAGAAGCGTAAAATTCTAATTCGTGCACCCAACAAGATCCCTTTATGGAATCGTGGGAACGTGGTTCTGAACCGGGACCGTGGCCTTTCCCACACGATTCCTGCAACTATTTACCAGAATAGGTTCCATAAAGCCTTTCTCCCAAGCCACCTCCTCTCCTCACTAAGTGTTCCTAATCAATGCCATCCACTCTTCCAAGGTGGAGGTGGGGCTTACCAAGGAAGCAACTGTCAATATGATTTCTTGAAAAAAAACATTGTCCGTATGTTTTCTATTGATTTTTCACATAGTTGTCCAAGGGATTTCTAAGGTGCGAGTGTGGTAGGATTTGGTTATGGTTTGA
The DNA here is from genome assembly GCF_000471905.2 of Amborella trichopoda. The sequence goes on from NW_006499436.1 coordinate 5,425,426, forward strand.
CTTATGGATATGCCAATGGATATTAAAAAGAGGCCATTTTAGCTTGTTTGGGTTTTTTGAGACAAACTTCAAGGATTCGATTGAACCCCTTAGCTCCCTCACCAAAACTGTTATGTGTACCACTTAAGCCGATGTCCAAGGCATAGGCTCAATGCATATTCATTTGGTGATATGCTGGTTCACGAGAAGAGAAAGGTTAATGTCATTACCCAGTGTCCCCATTTTGTAGGAAGCTTATTGTTATGATGTTTTTGATAAGTAACAATATCATAGAGAATAACAAGTTCCAGTGCATGAAGCAACGATCAAAATCAAATACTGGAAGGGTTTAAGTGAGAAGCAGGGTGGGATATGCGAGGGCTAGTGACTAGATGAAGTTTAGGGATGATAGAGGTGGTTAAGAAGCCTTTTGTTTTGTTGACAGTAATTTAAGATACAACTTGGCCTCGGAACTGAACAAGCCCAGGAGCTGAGTCATGCAGTCCAACTTGGCCAAGTCTCAATTAGACTTAGTCTTCTGAATTAGACTTTGAACTGTTTAGACAACCGCAAGATTTTGCTAGATTTTAGATTGAAAGGGAAAAGAACAATTGTGTGTCCAAAAAAATTCAAGTTAGACTTGAATTTTTTAAGATGAAATTGTGGCTTCTCTCACCCCGTGCAAACCCCACGCCTGGCTTTCTCTCTATTAACTTGTGACCCAACAACCCAACTCTCTCTCTCTAAAAACCCTCTTAAACCTTGCAAACCCAACACCCGACTTTCTCCACCATTTTCAAAAGAGTATTCCTCCTCTTATAATAAGTTCCTCCTGTGCTACTAATGGTTTTTAGTGTTATTATCCACAAAAGAGGGTTTAAAGGTGGAGGCGAAAGAGAGGGAGGAGATTGCAGTAACTGAGAGAATTGCAGAGGGAAAGAGAGAGATTTGAGTAAAGAGATAAGGAGAGGTAAGAGCTTAGGGTTACTGGGAGGAAGTGACCATCTTGGTGAGGCGACGGATTTGTGAGAGAGTGTTACCAATCCATGGTGGGGGCAAAATAAAATGCACACCCAAAAGATTTTATAAGAATAGAAAAAAGGCTTTATATTTTTTTCAATTGATATTTGATAACCTCTTTTTTAATAGCAAATTTCTTTTATTTGACATCCAAACTGATCCTAGATTATCGGACTTGGTTCAAGAGTGGAGGACAATTGCCTCATCATGTATGCCACTTTCGAACCCCGAATAATAGGTCACCTTGAAATTTACTTTGAATGGAACTCTTTTAGGAACTTTGACAAGAATAGCACGGGTAGGATGCATGTTCTGAGATAGCTTAGGTGCCATATGGCATTCCTTCCCAGTCCTTTTTAAATTGGTGATGCTGATTAGCATAGTTAATATTTCATGCTTAAGTTTTGTATATGTTTGCGAGTTGCCAAGTATTAGAATCAATATCTTAGTACTCTTTACAACATGGTATATGCACAGTGTTTTTGTGATGGTTATTTTGGGACATTGGATTCCCATGTGTTGGCTATCTGTTTATGGATGTGCTAAGAGATCTGGATGGATTTACTGGATTAAAGAATTTAATTGTGAACAGTGCAAGTTATTAGTCTCTATAGCTTGGGCCTGATTTGTCTAATTCTATTGGGTTAGATGTTAATGTCAGGATTTGGGATAACATTTATAATAATTTTTTATACTTGTGGTACACAATAGGGCTACAACTGTTAATTGGATGAACCCAAAGTTCGTTTGCTTAGGAAACATGGCAGGTTTGATCAGTTGTGAGATGTAAATGATACAATGATTTCATTTCTTCTCTTAACAAATAATAATTCATCCAAAACAAATAAAAGGAGAGAAAAAAAAAAGGAAAAACAATTTGTTACTCATGCAGCAGATTACTGAATGACTAGGCTATTCTTTTGTTTGCATATGGTTATGGAAAAAGGTATGCGCTTTCTCTTTACATGATTTGAGAGAACTTTTTTTGTTCTTTCTTTACTAATAATCAAATTGAATTTATTGTTTATTAACTTCTTTTTCATTGAGGTATTTATGGTTAAAAATGGGGTTTACCTCTTTCTCTTGATGTTTCACAGAGATATTTTTTTCTTCACCATTCAAAAGAAAGATTAAAAATAATTAGTTGAACCCAAATAGTTGGGTAAAGCTCGCATGATAATGATGATCCAAAAAGAGATTCAAAAAAAGGTTTTCCCCCAATATTTAGCTAAATAATTTGAAGGCATTCCTTATTGACCTCTGTTTAGTGCATAACCAGGATGTATGGAAGTAAAAAAAGAAAAAGAAAAAAATAGTGTACATGCGAACCTTCATACTAAGTAGTTGTTACTTTGCTTTTGAGCAGTTGTATTCCAACTAATTGATATTTTACAGATGTGTAATTATAATTTAATATACTTTTAGATATTGCTAAGTATGTTTTGGTAAAGATTATTAAGGACTTCTATATTTATTTGAAAAGCTATAGTATTCGTGTATTCCTTTTTAACAGTTCTTGCTATTTACCAGTTTAATTTTCAAAAACAAATGGTTAAACATAAAAACTTTTAAAAGTTTGTGAATTACACTTATTTATTTTAATTTATATTTATCGAATTATTAAGCATAAGAACTTTTAAAAGTTTGTGAATTATATTTATTTTCATTTTTATAAATATGTATCTTTATATCAATGTCCTCATTGGTTTATATCATGTGATATTGACATTGTGAAATTCGTTGTATACGTAAAAGATAAAAAAACTCAATGGTGGTGGAACGAAGGTCTTCATTTCCGCAACGTGAAATCGAATATAGAGGTTCAGGACTTGGGCTGGACAAAGGATTTGCTATTTTAGAGAGAGACAGAGCTCAAGGTGAACTTTTGTTCTTAGCAAAGGTACTGATAAGTTATCTCTCTTGTCTTGTTACGGGCATGAGGTTTTTTAGAGCTTGAGAGTGAAACATGTTTTAGTATCGGCTATTTTTGGGGTTTTTTTACTCCTCTGATCTCTAGAGAGAGAAAGCACCTTTGTTTTCTCTTCTTCAAATGGTTTTGCTCTGCCCTGTGTTATGCTTGTCCGTTTCCACTACTTTCTAGAGAAAAAAGGGAACCATCTCTTTATTTTGCCCTGTTTTGGGTTTTTTTGATTTTTTTTTGTAGAGATAGAAACCATAGCAGAAATGTTGGACACGCTAGAATGTCTTCAGTTCTCCGAGTTTCGATAAGAAGTTTGTAGAAGGGCTTGTTCTTGTTGGAGAGAGAGATGGGGGGTTATTTTGACTGTGTTTGAGAGAGGGAGAATAAGGGGATAACACTTTACATGATGGAAAAGTGCTGGGAGAGATAAAAGGGCATACACATCTTGGTAGCACATTCAGAAATGTTGGACGTTCCTTGGGGGTGATGAGAGGGTTAGGGGTTTGGGGGGGGGGGGGGTGGTGGCGAGTTCCGTGCTAGTTGCCTTCACAATGACACTGTAAGTTCGTAAAAACTTTGTTACCTTTATTGTTCCTTTAAAGAGTAGTAGGTTTT
>NW_006499436.1:5429002-5440258 GCF_000471905.2 Amborella trichopoda
CTAACGTACTAACTATTAGTAGTAGTGTAGTGTGTAGTGTAGTATATATATATATATATATATATATATATATATATATATGTGTGTGTGTAGTGTGTGTAGTGTGTAGTGTGTGTGTGTGTGTGTGTGTGTGTGTGTGTGTGTGTGTGTGTGTGTGTGTGTGTGGGGGGGGGTGTGCATTCCTTGCAGTTGCCTTCACAATGACACTGTAAGTTCAAAAACTTTGTTCTTTATTGTTCTTTAAAGAGAGAGGGTTTTGGGTAAGAGGGCGTGAAAGGCTGTTGCTCACAATGGGTTTTTCCAAGGATGTTTCATGAAGTTCTCTTTCTCTAGATGGATCTTCATCCTCCAAGCCTCTTTATTGTTCCCTCTTTTCTTTCTAAATCTCTTAAAGCCATTGCTCTTCTTGTTATTGCTTATTTTTCCCCGCCCTCTACTGATCTTTGGGGTCTTAGCGATTGGGCTAAGAGAGCCTGGAATCTACCCTACTCCCCTGTGGTCTGTTCTTTCAGGAGTAACATGATCATTTTCTCTCTTTCCTCTACTGATGACATTCGTAAAGTCCTCCTTATTTGCAACACCTAGTGTGTCCGGAATAAACTCTTATTGGTGGATTTCTGGAAACCGCGGGATCACGCTAATCTCACTTCTTGCTCCCCTTGCTGGGTTCGCTTCGGAAGTATCCCTCTTGCTTGGAATATGAGAGTCTTTCAATGTCTAGCCAATTTGGTGGGGGTTTTTGTTGACGTTGACAGGGAACGTATGGTGGGTCCTGATCTCTCTTTTATTAGAGTCAATGTTCTTAGATATGCTAAGGCCCTGACTCCCTCATCGATCAACCTTTTTATTGGTTCAGACCTTTTTATCATTGATGTCTCCATTGAAGGTTTGAAGACTGCCAACCCTCCGACTCTGGCCCCTCTTGAAGTTTCTACTAGTAAGGTCGACTGCTCTTGGGTTGAGGTTCTTAGAAAGGCTAATGTTAGATCCCTTGTTCAACCTCCTGGAGCCATTCTTGGACATGCTAGGGCTCGACCTCCATTGGCGAAACAAGGTCCTTCTCGGTTTGGTAAGGCCAAGTGGCAATATATCTGAGATTGAATCGCTTGGATCTTCTTCTTCCTCCTCCAAAAATGTTAAAGTTTGGAAGCCTACTGGCCGTTATTTTGCGAAGGATTTTTTGGGCTTTCATTCCTTAAAATCGTCAGCTAATTTGGAAAAGGAAAGAAGCCTTTACTCTTTGATTCTATTTTTTATCCCTCTTTGCTTGCCTTTTTAGGTGTCGCACCTAAGCCTCCTTGTTATGGCCCTCCCTCTTCGTCCAAAACCCATCTTTCAGGCTCTTTTCCCCTGTTTTCAGCTTAGTCTCCTCCCTTTGTTCCATCTCCGCCTCTCCCTACCCATCTCGCACCTCTCCTTAATTCTGCCTCTTCCGCCCTTATTACTCCTCCTATCCCGCCAGTCCCTAACCATCTTGCTCCTTCTCCCAATGTTGCCGCCACTGTCCAATTTGCCCCTTCTCTCATGTCTGTTTCCACCACCTCTGTTTCTTCATCCCCTTCTCACCCTTTTTCTCTCCCAGTGACGTCAGCCTCTCCCTCTGGACTCCTTTCCCCTTTCAAGCCATTTCAATCTTGGGACATGCTTCTCTTCATTTGCTCCCTTTTCTCTCTTGGTCATCATCTTTCTGCTCTTCTTTTTCTCTTCACCATGTTCAATAGGAGGATTCTTCCTTTCTGTTTTTCTGCGCAGCGTTCTAAGGTCTCGAATTTGACATTGTCGCCTGTTACCAATTTGCCGGTTGCAGTTGTTATCGTTGATTTTGATGAAGTTGAGGTTGTCTATGCCAATCCCATTTATGATGTGGCGTATGGAGCCATAACTGTGGCGGATAACCCTGAGTTTGTTGTGGTCTCTCTAGCTATGGTTGCACCGAACGTACCACCACCTTTGGTGGATACTATTGGTGAGCCTTTGGCTGATGAAGCTATTCCAGCGGAGATGGTTGTAGAACACCTTGCAGAAGCTTCATATTCATTGTCCTCTATCTTTTCAAACTCGGCTCCTAAATTTAAGTCACGTGCTAGGACTGATTCCAAGCCTATTCACGTGATTGGATCATTCAAAGACTCTACCAAGCAACCCCAGCCATGTAATTTTCAATCGTATGTTCAAAGACATGGGTGCTACTTTCGTTGCTCCTCAAGAGGTGGTGCTTGCAGCCATAGATGCAGAGGTTAAGGTGGTCCAAGAAATGTCCAAAAATTTGAAGGATGAGACTTAGACAGACCTAGCCAAGCTCCCTATGCACCATTTTTCTGGTCTGCCGGATGATTTGGAGGTCTCCTCACCTGCTTATAAGTTGCTTCTGAAACCCTATTTAAAGGCGGACTCTAAAGTTGTGCACTCATCCGCTAGATTGGCTGCTCGTGGCTCTCGGGGCTCTTCAGCTCCTCCTTCAGATGGAGTGGTTTTCAGGACAGGTCATGCGACGTTAAAGAACCGGTCCTCCTCTAGTTGTAGCGACAACACTTGCTCGTCCAGCTCTTTTCGTCCCTATGATGATGGTGGCTTCACGGGACCTAGTGAACTTTCATCTCGCTCATAAAGATTTTCAGTTGGAACGTGCGTGGTCTTTGTACTAATCGACGCAAGAAGGAGGTCAATTTCTTGATTTCTAATTTTAAACCTTTTGCTTTTATTATGCAAAAAACTAAGTGTGCTTCGCCCTCTCTTTTGGAGGGCTTTGTGGGATAATGGTTATGTGTGCTTTAAGGGTGTTAATGCCATTGGATTTTTTGGAGGTCTGTGGGTTCTTTGGGACCCAAAAGCTTTTCTTTGCCTAGATGTTTTTAAATCTAACAGGTTCTTGGCTATTACTTTTGAAGGTCCTGTCAGGGGTTTTCGTTGGGTGCATATTAACGTGTATGGGCCTAATATTGCTACCCTTAAATGTGTCTTTCTGGATGATTTGAAATTTTTTATTTCCTCTTCGGGACTTCTTGTTTACATTGGAGGGGATTTTAACTTTAGTCGACACACATATGAAATTTCCACTTTTTCTCGGATTAATTCTCATATGCATCTATTTAATGACTTCATTATGGAGAATGATTTATTAGATCTTCCTTCTACTGGAGCTCACTTTACTTGGTCCAATAACTGTTCATCCAATCCGATTATGTCCAAGATTGATCGCTTTCTTTTCTCAGAGGCTTGGGAAAGAGTATTCATTTTGGTCAATGTTAATGCTCTTACCAAACTGTCCTCTGATCACCTCCCTATCTGTCTTCAAACTGAGGAGGTCTTATCTAGGCCTAGACCTTTTCGTTTTGATATTCACTGGCTGGATGAGCCAGAAGTTGTGGACATCATCAATCATACTTGGGGTATGAGTTATGTTTTGGGCAGTTTTGGCTTCCGTATTCATAAAAAGCTAATCTGCTTAAAGCACAAACTCATCTGTTGGAAAAAAGCAAACAAGTATCATCTTAAAGGCAAGATTGATTCCACTTTGATGGACTTAGAGATGATTGAAAATTCTATTCAGGAAAATCAAGTTTTATCTGATGAGATGATTGTTAATAAAAAATTTGTGCTTAATATGCTACATGATCTCTTTAGGATGGAGGAGATTTATTGGAAACATAGATCAATAGTTAAATGGCTTAAGGAGGGTGACAGAAATACCAAATTTTTTCATGCTATCGCGAATGCGTGTAGAAGGCAAAATGATATTTATACTATTTCTCTACCGGGTGTATAGGAAGACGACATTTCAGCTTGTGATGAGGTCATTGTTCAACATTTTGAGTCTGCTTTTTCTAGTGACTTTAACCTCGGTGTTATCTTAGATGATGTCCCTTTTAAATCTTTGCCTCTTATTTTCTTTCAGCATTTTTGGGATCTGCTACGTGATGATGTTTATTTAATGGTTAAGGAATTTATGTCCACTGGGAGTATTCTCGAGGGCATTAACTGTACTTATATTTATTTAATTCTAAATAAAAATGTTATTGCTGATATTGGAGATATTAAGCTGATTAGTCTCTTGTCTAGTCTTTATAAAATTATTACAAAAGTTTTAGTAGAGAGACTTAAGTTGGTTCTTCCTTTTGTGATCTCTGATGAACAATCAACCTTCATTAGAGACCGCATCATCACAGATCGCATTATTATTGCTCTGGAATGCATTCACTCTAGAAATCTTTCTGAGCAGCTGGGAGTGGTTATTAAATTGGATATGGAGAAGGCCTTTGACAGAGTTGAATGACAAGTGCTCAGTGAGATTATGAGAAGAATAAGTTTCAGTATCAGATGGATTTCTTGGATTATGGGGTCCATTTTTATTGGCCCATTTCTCGGTTCTTATTAACGGATCTCCTAAGGGTTCTTTCATGCTTCTAGGGACATTAGACAATGAGACCATCTATCTCCTTTTCTTTTTACCTTAGTAGCATAAGGTTTCAGCCTGATGTTTAAGAATGTTATAAATGCAGGTCTTCTTACAGGTTTTCAAGTTTCCTCATCTGGGTTTACTATTTCACATTTGCAATATACATATGACACCTTGATTTTCTGTGATGTAAGTGAAGAGCAAATGCAGAATCTGAGTACATTCCTCCTAAGTTGCCAGCTAGCTTTGGGCCTCAAAGTAAATTTCTATAAGACTTCAATTGTGGGCATATCTTGCTCTAACAACCTTTTGGATTCTCTTGCTTCAATTTTAGGTTGCACAGTTGAGTAGTTTCCCCTTAAATATTTAGGGGTTTCTATCTCTAATTGTAAGCTCACTCGTGCAACCTGGGACCCTCTTATTCACAGGTATCAAGTTAAATTTGACATATGGAAGACAAAGACTTTGTCTTTGGTGGGCGTATCACTTTGGTTAAATCCACCTATGCACATCTTCCTATTTACTTGATGTCAGTTCTACATATACCTAGTGAAGTAATCAAGCTTATTGAAAAATATATGTGAAACTTCATTTGGGGTAATATGGAGGATAACCACAACAAGTTTCATTTGGTGAATTGAGATCAGGTTTGTATGTCGTCAAAGCTAGGGGGTTTGGGTATCATAAAGCTTAAACTTGTTAACTGGGCGCTTCTTTCCAAATAGTGGTGGAGAATCTTTCAAAACTCTTATCATCTCTGGAAGAATGTGCTAATTGTTAAATATGGTTTCGATCATCTCACCCACTCGATTAAAAAAGGTAGAGGAGCCAAATTCACGTCACAGATTTGGAATAATATTTATAGCTGCAGAAATATTGTTTTCAACAACATCAGATGGCTTATTGGCAATGGAGATAACACTTTCTTTTGGTTCAACAAATAACTTGGTGATGCACCCCTCTCTTCTACTTATCCTGACTTCTTTGCCAGAGTTGCTCAACCTAATGTAAAACTTTCAGAGTTGATTTCTCTTTCCCCCTCTAACTGTATGGTCTAGAATATCGGATGCCGCTACAATAGGCTACCGGACATGGTTATTTCGCAGCTTCATAATCTCCTCCAATAATTTGAACAAATTTACATCTCTTCAAGAATTGGTCATATGGGAATCAGAAACTGATGGACGTTTTTATGTCAAACCAGTGTATAGGCTCCTTTTTATGGATCGGGTCCGTATTGTTGATACCTCTTTGGGTTCTATTTGGAAATGGCCAGTTCCAATTAAAATCCAAGCCTTCATATGGGTTGCATGTCAAAGGAGATGTTTAACAATAGACAATCTACAAAAGAGATGTAAAATTCTTCCAAATATTTGCTTGATGTGCAAAAATGATGAAGAATCTTGCTCATATTTTACTTCATTGTTCTGTTGCCTCTAGTTTATGGCTATGCGCCTTCTCTTTATTGGTTTTTTTTTCTCATGATACATTTCAATCTCATCAACACTATTAATCATCTTTCTGCCATTGGATTACCAAAAAATGGAGTTGTGATTTGGAAAATTTTTGGAAGTGCAATCTTATGGCAGATTGGTTAAAACGTAATAGGAGAACCTTTGATGGGGTGTCTCAGAGTATTAAAAGGGTGAAAGATCTCATTTTACAATCTCTTTGGAATTGGTTTTCCTTGACGCCTGAAAGACGGGTGTTGTTCGGACTAATATTTATATCACTCTGAAATTTTTGGCTCTTTCCTCTTCTCGCTCTTGTCATCCCCTTAGAACTTGGATTGCACCTCTTGAAGATTGCCTCAACTTAATTTTGATGGTAGCTCATTTGGAAATCCAGTGCCTGCAGGTGTTGGTGGGCTTCTTCACAACAATTCTGGTTCGATTCTTTTTTCTTATTCAGGTCCTTGTGGGTCTACAACAACCAATCATGCTGAATTGGCTGCTCTCCTTCAAGGCCTTCATATTATCATCGACAGGGTTTCATTGGTGATATTATAATTGAAGGGGATTTCTTGAATGTTATCAAGTGGTGTAGAAAAGAGCAAAGGATCCCATGGTTCCGTTTTTATGGAGGTAGACTTTCTCGTACTAGAGAAGAGGCTATTTTTTTCTAAGTTGTTCACCTCTCTCGTGCATCTTGTCGCCCTCTTGCATGCATCTTGCATCCGTTGATTGCATCTTGTTGTGGTCCATCTTGTTGTGGCCTTCTATTTTGTTTCTATCGTGGTCCATCCATTAGTTTCCATAACTTTGATACAAATATATTGCTTTCCATAACTTTATGCAAAACCACCCCACCCCATATCTTGATGCAAAAGCAAAAGTACTTGCTTCCCTCTATTTCCATATTCTCGACTACTTTCCATATCCCTCACCTGCAACCACGCCATTGCAAAGGTTCGATTTGCAACAGTTAGCAAAGTGGTTTGCAACCACGCCATTGCAAAGGTTTGATTTGCAAACTGTTAGCAAAGTGGTTTGCAAGTATTAACTTATTTCATTGACGTTTTGATTATTTGCAATCAATTATTGCAAACTGGATTGCAAGTGGTTATTGGCTCATGATTTGCAAATTATATTGAGGGTCGCTAGTATTTTTTTATCTCTTTGCCTCTTTCTCTTTTCTCCGTAATATCGAACAAAGATTGAATCCGAGTCATTATCTTGCTCAAGCTTCCCTGCTACTTGTATTCCATTGACATGATTCCGTCAAATTTCCCTATTCGTTGCTATTGCCATAGACAACCAACCAAATACCTCTTCTTTTTAAAGACTCCACCAATGTCATCCCTGATGGGAACACTATGACCAATGGTTATAGATTTTCTTCATCTATTATTGATTTCACTAGCCCTTTTCATTTGACCAACAATGACAATCCTAGCAATATTCTTGTCTCTCACATCCTTGAAGGTGAGAATTATCCACAATAGAGTCGAGCTATGACCACTGCTTTGAGTGCCAAAAATCAGCTCTTATTTGTGGATGGTTCTTTAATCATACCTCGTATCTCTTCTTCTAATCATCTTCTATGGAAAAGATGCAATGACATGGTTCGATGCTGGATCCAAAATTCTGTCAATAAAGAGATTACTGATAGTATTTTCTATGAAACCACTACTCATGGCATGTGGGATGATCCGAAAGATCGATTTTCTCAAAGCAATGCACCTCGTCTCTTCAATTTACAACGGGATCTTGCACTTGTTTCTCAAGGTTCTTCCACTATTTCAGCTTATTAGACCAAACTTAAATCTCTTTGGGAAGAACATGCTTCTTATACCCCTCTTCCACCTTATTCTTGTGGGTCTTCTGAGGCCTTGTATGAATATCTACAACATGATAGATTAATGCAATTTCTCATAGGACTCCATGAGTCTTATCACCAAATTCAAGGCCAGATCCTTCTCATGGACCCTTTTTATAATGTCAATAAAGCTTGTTCTCTTCTTCTTCAATAATAAAAGCAGCAGCAGGTGGCTACAAAAATAATGCATTCAGAAGATGTTGTTGTCTTTGTAGTCAACACCGCTACACCTATTACAAACCGCCAGCCCCGACGTCCTTTCAACAATACCGACAAAGCAAAAGGTCTTCGCAAACGGCGGCCCAAATGCGATTATTTGTCTGGGTACGCCAGACCATTGACACATGTTATGTTCTTTATGGTTATCCACCGGGTCATCGATTGCAGCAACTGGGCAAATGGACATCTTCTAAGCCTACAATAAATGAGGAAAACACCGTTGTTGCAAATTCAAGTCAAAGTAGCCCATAATTTACACAGGATCAATATCATCGCTTGCTCTCTATACTTACTGAAGGTAATGCACAACCAATGGTCAACTTTGCAGATAACTCCGCATCCTCTCTATCTTCCATTCCTCTCCATACTTGGATTGTAGACACAGGTGCTTCTGATCACATGATTTTTTACACATCTTTGTTTCATTCATCTGCACCTGTTTCTCACATAGCACCTGTCAAACTTCCAAATAGCTCCTTTGCTTCGGTAACTCATATTGGTTCTATTCTTTTAACACCTACGCTTTGCTTGCATCAAATATTGTGTGTTCTTACTTTTGGATTCAATTTACTTTTCATCAGCAAACTTACTGTATTCTATCCCTGTTCAATGACATTTTCTCATGATATGTGCATTTTTCTGGATCTGTACCAGAAGACGACGATTGGAACAGCTACGCAGCTTTGTGGCCTCTACTATTTTGAAGCCCCTCCACTGACTCGTACTGCTCTTTCATTCATTTTAGTTGGTTTTGATTTATGGCATAGGCGTTTATGACATGTTTCTTCTAATCGTTTGAATTTATTAGCTAAAACTGTTTATGGGATCTTTGTTTTCAATCTTAGTCATTGTGATGATTGTCCTTTAGCTAAACAAATAAGACTACTTTTCGTTTCGAGTTCTGTTTCATCTACTGCACCTTTTGATTTGATTCATTGTGATATTTGGGGAGGTTACTTTGATCCTGAATTTTTTAAACTTTGCTTGACGAGTATTGGGATTTGTACGGTAAACAATGCATTGTCTCTCTCCTTTGATGTGCTTAAAGCAAAATTAATAATGGCATTTAGAAACTTGATTGCATAGGCCAAAAATGTTAAAAAGCACCTAAGCGCAATATGGGCAGTGGAATTATGCGTCCTGTCTCCAAGCGCCCGCCTAGGCGCTATAGTCTGGGCGCCCACCCAGTGACAGTTTGCAAAAGCGAGAAGAAATACCCTTGGAGAGGTTAACAAAATGTCATTTTCCACCCTAAAAAGGGGGGGAAGGGTTTTCGGGGGTATTATAAACCTCCAAAACAAAAAATGCGGTTTTTAGGGTGAGAAAAACTCTAAAAAAAACTACACTTTTTGTGATTTATCAAAAGATTGATTAAGTTTTGATTTTTACAATTTCTTCCCAAAACAAATACCATAGTTCGTGGGTGGATTTAGAGCTTCTAGTAGTTGATTTTGAGGACTTTTGGCGATCCAAGAGATGAAGTTTGCATCAACATCGATTTGATTTTGATACTTTAATGTATTATCATATTTGAAAGAGGGTTTGGATTTTGTTTTGCTACAACATATTATGTTGCGAATCATGCTTTTTTCTTTTACCCTTATTTTTTTCTTTTACTATATATCATGTTGATTGATGACTTACTGTATTTGTTTTTTTATTTTGCCTCATTGAATTTGTGTATAGTTTCTAGTCTAGACTTTTAGTTTCCTACAATGATATTTAGAATTTCAAGCATTTTAATGTCTTGCAAGTTACAATCACTTTGATACTTGTATCCGTAAATCTGTTATGTGATTGTACTATTACATTTTCGTCTATTTCATGAGGAGTTTGGGGCTCTAAAATTAAAAACTTTGAAAGGCTTATAACCATGCCCTAAAAACTCCCCTATTTTTTGATTTGGGGTGGGTAGGGCCGGTTCAATTTTTGGTGAGGGCAACATGTCTCTGGGGCGGGCGCCCAAATCAGCATCTTTTTAAGATTGGTCTATCCTGGTCTTTAAAAAATAAACCTATGATTCTAGGCTTGGTGTTCATGATTTGTGACCTGTTCAGACTTAGGACTCAGGAAGATGATTCGGACCCTTGTCCTGCCTGATTCTGTGCCCAGTTTCATGTTTTTTAGCGCAAGTTCATAAAATGAAAAGCCATGTCCCAATTATGGGAGCTTGAGAAGAGATGGCATTCCTCAGTAATATGGATAGCAAGAGGGAGACAATCACTTCATTAATGGACTGGGCTGTTTGCGTGAAGAGCGAAGCCGAAGAGGACAATGCCTAGAAACCCTTTGAGAGCGTTCGTTTGCATGGCAACTGGGTTTTTGTTATGGGTGTGCTTCAATTAAGAAATTGGGATAGAATTCTAATTGAATTCGACTTCTAGAGAGGCACACACCAGGAAAGTGAAAGTGATCTCACTACTTGGAATATATATATATATATATTTTTTGATAAAGTTAACTCTCACTGCTTGGAACTTTCCAGAGAAATTGTTAGTGTGGCAACCGGCAAAGTGGGCCCACAAAGGTCCCACATGAAAGGCAGTGAAACTTTTGGTGTGACGTGGGTCCCTAGGACGATCTCCTGGTACAGGTAGACTGCCATGTGGTTCCAATTAAGTAAGAATTGTTTTTTATAATTTTTGAGTGGTTTTCAAATTATTGACATTTATTTTTTTAATTATTGTTTTTTGAATGGGTTTAGATATTATTGAAAAATTCGGCCCCCCGGCCCCTAAGCCACTAGTCTACCAGAACACTTAGGTGGGCCTTAGACCGGCGCACGCTTCTAGGTGCCCGCCCATGTATATCCCTCTCTCTCTAATTTTTGAGAGAAAAACGTGTATCCATCTTATGTGCATCCATCCCCTTAAAAATATTAAAAAAAAGGTTACCTAAAGCGTGTACACACATGTTTTTTCAATCTCTTAAACTTTTGAGAGGAAGACATGTGTCCATCTCATGTGCCTCCCAACCATTTAAAAATACAAAAAGATGTTGATTTGATACCAATGGTTTAAAAAACGGATCGGCGATTTGGATCGGGCTTCTAAAAAACCTATCCGGATCTGCGACTCGGCGATTCGGATCGAAAATCGGGTGAATCGGTCAGAATAAAGCTTAAAAAAAATTCGAAAAAATTATTAAAATTCATTATAAATATTGTTTTTTAAGAATTCAATAAAAAATGAGGGTACTCCATTAATAATTTTCATGTTTTTGAATGAATATGCGAATATTGATATGTTCTTTCCCTGCATGAACCGCCATTCAGCATTTAATTTACAGCATTTCGTGCTCATCCCTACACTGTTGCTGCTGGG
>NW_006499436.1:5465516-5483414 GCF_000471905.2 Amborella trichopoda
AATTGTATACAATGAGACCGTTTACTTTTGATACAAGGAGGTTACAACTACTTACAACCATCCGATATCGAATCTAATAGGTTGGGTGTGTCATAAAATTCGAAAAATTTTCTTTTAAAGTTTGAGCTTAATCAAATAAATAAATGCTGCCATCTAAATTCACATTTACTAATCAAGATTAATAGTGATCACTAGTGGTTTAAAAAACGGATCTGTGCCCTGCATCGGGCATCTCAAAAACCCATTAGAATCGGTGAATCGGCGATCTGGATTGAGAATCATCGAATTAGTTAGATTAACCTTAAAAATAATTACTAAAATTCATTATAAATGTTGTTTTTTAGGAATCCAATTAGAAATGGGGGTACTCCGTTAAGAACTTTCATTTTTGTACATCAATATACGAATATTGAGATGCTATTTCCTTGCATGAACTACTGTTAACCATTAAATTTACATCACACAAAAAGATTAGCATAGAATTATTATGGATGAAGTATATCATCATATATGGACTACAATAAAGCATACAATTCGTAAAACACGACCCACTAATAAAATGAAAGACAATGCCGTTCTTTATCTTGGTCACACAGATGCTATTGATTGAATTCGCATGACAATTCATTGACTCGATCTAAGAATGAATCATCCAAATTAGTGGGCACATGACTATACCCAAATCCCTGAGTGTTAATGTTTTGTTGTGCTCCTAATCCAAAATCCTCGAAGCTTATCCATCATTTATGCTCACTTACACTGTCGTGCTTGTCCCTACCCTCTTGCTGTTGAGACTTGGTATGTAAATAATTTGGTTGGGATAAGGTTGCCTCAAAATCATCATCTCTCTCATTTTCCCTTATACCCCCTTCCCATTCTCCCTCATTATGTACAATACCACCATCATCTCCGACGAATTGTGGATATGTTGGCGGGCTGCTTCATTTTTCATGTTGTTCATCACCTTCTTCAAGATCTGCCTCACCGATAGCTTCAAGGAACGCTCTCTTGTGCAACATTGGCTTCTCTTCCTCTACTACCCATTGTTCTGTTGTGTTTGCGACAAATATTGTGTCCATGTCTATTGGCCCATAGTCTTCAAGCTTCTTTCTTATTTGTGGCTCTCATAGGTTTAAGTTGTAATGAACGTAGACTAGTTTATGAAGCCTATCCAAAGCAAGTCGATTCCTCCTAGTAATATGTAACCATTGGAACGTACTCTAGTTTCACTAAGACCCAATGGTAGAACATGTCTGTGAGAGCACCTTGATTGCTATCCTCCTTCGGTGAGGTGCATCACTACCATCTATATCCCACCATTCAATTGGATTAAAATGCAAAAAGCATTGTAAGGACAAGAACAATTCATAAGATTAAATATATGAAAAAACAAAATATTAGTTATGGATTAACTAGGATCCATCTTTGTTAGAGAATTCTTGGCAAATCTAGTTCCAAAGGATCGTACAGCATCCATATATATATAGAGCTAAAACAAAATTTTTTCGTTTTAGTGCATTAGTTATTCCTCACAAATATAACAATTCAATGAAGTTTTTACCTAAATATAAATATTACCTTTTGTATTGCAGCGACTTGGTTTCGATGGCTTCTCTCTAGTTGGACAATAATGTATCTAACCCCTTCCATAATCTTGTGGGGATGTTCAGGTGTCAAATAGAAAAATTTTGGGTTCATTTAGTAACTTAGAAAATACATAGATAGAGAAATGGTCATTTCAAATTTCATTAAACAATATTTTAGAATTAAACATTCTAAGGATATGAATATATATGTACTTGCATAATGAATTAGATGGCCAAATTTGGTGTTCCACCTTCTTTTTATAAGGTCGATCACTTTACTAGCAAAACTACATTTCTCCCCAATAGCTGATTTGACCCTCTCGATGCTTACGTAAAAGATGCCCATGGTAGCTTTCTTGCCAGCATCCATCATTCTTAACACTGCGACCAAAAGGGCAATGGCCTCTACGACACTGGAACATCGAGACCAGAACCTCATATCTGTGACTATGCCCTCTACTTTTAACCCAATACTGGACTTCGAGAAGCGATCATTTGACCACTCTTCACTGGTAAACAATCTCTTTAATGCAGCTTCAGATTCCCTAATGGAGTCCACAACCAAATAATTTGTAGTAAAGCAGGTTATGGCAGACATGATTATCTTTTTTTTCTTAGATTGTTCTCTGAACAAAAATAAGATTTTAGAGTAGTTATATATAAATATTGACACCAACCTCACATCTTGTAGAGTCTCCTTCACAATTTTGATTTCACCGATATCCTCTAACATAAGATCGATGTTGTGTGCAGCATACGATGTCCATACTAGATGCTTCATCTTATCCATCAACTTGCTGCCTGTAGAAACATAAGCATGCACATTGTCTGTAATAAACTAAACTACATGCTTATCTCCTACCTCCTCCACTATTTGATCATATAGTCGTACCAATAAGTTTGCATCATTCTTTTTTCATTAGACTCTTTTCCTGACAAAATGTTGTACCTTTTGGAGAATAGGCCAAAAAGTTAAGAAACTTATTTTTGCTAACTTTGTTCAACCAACCATTACTCATGAGTGTAATGTCTGTTATTGGCCAACCATGTTTATATTCTTCAATCCACTTTCGAACTTCCTCCACCTTTTCATCCAAAATCGGCCCACTGAGCTCATATATAGTCGGGGGCTTTACCAGGGGCCTGATTATCTAGAATGCGTTGACCATATGTGGGAAATATGAGCTATTGACTGCATCAAAAGGGATCCTTTTATCGTAGAACCATTTATCAACATATTTGCCCACAATGTTCATTGTACCTTTCATCATGCTTTTTGAGGGTCATTTGTTGTGACTTGGGCTTTGAGAGAAATTAGTTTATATGACCATGACCTATAATATTGATGCTCCTAGATAAGTCAAGAACAATTTCTTCAACGTCCAGTGCCTCTGGATACATATTGTCATCAACCCCTCCATACATATTCGAGCTGGGTTCACCATACATGCTCGACTTGGGCCCGCCATGCATGCTCGACCTGGGCCCACTATGCATGCTCGACTTGGGCCCACCATGCATGCCCATGTCATATCCACCAGGCACATGCCCATGTCATAATCACCAGACATTCTAAACTCACTTTCCTTTTACTACGTTTCGTGTAAACTCATTCTTGTGGCCATCTCCAAATCATTATTATATTACTCTTTTGGATCAATCCCGCTCGATGGCTTATATAAGCTAGCTATCTACTCATTTATCATCTGTTTTGTAATTTTTTTACCTTCGTTAGCTTTGAGAATGACCGCTATCTGCTTTCTTACATTACTAGGGATACTATTACACGCAGAAACATCTCCCTTAACCCCTGCCAAGTGTTGCTTGAACCTATGTACCCCACTGCTTATTACTTTTTTGCAGTAATTACAATAATTTTATTTATTTTTGTTAGGATCAAGTCTGACCCCATGTTCTCATGCAGGGTCTTCCCTAGATCTTGCTATGGTTTATTTGTTTAATATGTAAATGGTTAAAAATAAACCTGACAATTCAACATGAAAAACAATCACTATGTGTAGTGATAATGTGTAGGCGTAGTTCATGAAGTTATCTTTGTTGTTAGTGCAAAATACTTCGACTGACAAAAATATTTTATTTATGTAACATTATAGATAAAAATAATTTGTATTAGCCACTACATAAAGAACAAAAAATATACAATGATATAGTATCAATAAAAAATATATTTACAATGGTATAGTAATTCACAATGCCAGTACATATGGACAAGCGTGAATTAGTTCCTACTGGGAAAAGAAAAATATTTATGCAACATTATAGATAAAAAGAATCTGTATAAGTCACACTTAGAATCAATAAAAAAAAAATTACAATAATAAAGTCATCCATAATGCCACTACATGTAGATTTGCCACAAATAATATTTACAATGATATAGTCATTCACAACGCCACAAATAATATTTACAATGATATGGTCATTCAAGATAATATAATTATAAAATATGCATCAAGAATATGCATACATTTTATATATCAACATTCATTTTTTTGAATTGAACAATAAAATTGCAAAATACAAGTTAACTTAATCACTGGTTTTCATGATAGCACCGCCTAGCCTACTTACAAAACCTCTTTTAAAAGTAGTTTCCAGTAAGTATACAACAATATGTGGGCACAATTCCAAGATTAAAATGAATACAAATAGTCTTACAACTCAATTACCAAAACTCTTCGGTCAATTGTGCAAAATTATAATCCAAACATCATTAAAAAACTCTGCAATTTCATTTCAAACACACAATTGACATATATATATATATATATATATATCGTTAACACATGATCTAAGTAAAAGCACAATAAGGGAATCAATGGAAGCCTTTTAAGATAATATAATTATAAAAGGGAAACACTACGCAATGCCTATAGGCGAAAATGAACAGTGATTTCACCTACATTCATCACCGTTCAAAATTCATCGCACGGTCACATTTGTTCGGTAGTATTTTTATTTTCATTTTTTTTACAAATTGGAATGATCTGAAATTTAGAGAGTATGTTCATAAAAAATAGGAGAATCTAACAAAAATATAAAAAAAAGTATTTTGTAAAATATAAATTGATCAAAATGCCCCTGAAAATTTATGGGGGTATTTTGATCAATTTATATTTTACGAAATATTGTTTTCATATTTTTATTAGATACGCCTCATTAAAATGTACACACGCTCCAGATTTTTGATTATAGAAAAAAAAATGAAAAATAAAACACTACCAAACAATCTTGATCGTACGATGAAGTTCGGATGGTGATCAGGGTAGGTGAAATCACTATTCATTTTTGCATATAGGCGTTGGGAAGACTTTTCTATTATAAAATATGTATCAAGAATATACATACATTTTATGTATCAATATATAGTTTTCTGCATTAAAAATTTAACAATAAAATTGAAAAATACAAGATAATATAATTATCATACTTGCCACAATTTGTTTACAATGATATACGTTTAATACCAATAATATACATACATGGCACAAATAATATTTACAAAGATATAGTCATTCAAGATAATATAATGATAAAATATTTATCAAGAATGTACATACATTTTATGTATCAACATACAATTTTTTTGCATTAAAAATTTAACAATAAAAATGAAAAATACAATTTAATTTCTCATGATAATGGTCACAATTTTCACTATTTTTCAAAAAATCACGATTTTTTTAAGAAATTGATCATCAAAATTTCATGTTTTAAAAAACGCAGCTGCAACCCCATTTCTTAAGAAATCGAGCAATAAAAATTGCTTAATCCGACAAATTACACCCAAAATCATATGAAGAACAATATTACCTTAAAAAACCTCTGAAATAAAATAATGGTGCTTCAATTCGTCTCAAATTGTAGTTTGGTGGACAAAAAAAAAGAAAAAAAGAAAAAAAGAAAAAACCTAACTGTTCTTGACAAAACCGTGGCTCAAAATAAAAAATCCACTACAAATCCACCAAAATATAGAAAATAAGATACACATATTCGTGAATAACATCATAAAGAACTAAAACCCTATGATATGAACAAAAAATTTGCTAAAAATAAATTGGAATCGATTAAATATCAGAAAAATACATGTTTTTCTGAAACCGTGACTTCAAATCCAAACTTTACTTGTAATCAACCAAAATCAACGAAAATGGTGTACAATTCCTGTTGAATAACACAATCACGAGTAATTACCCTATGATTTCATAAAATGGTGGCCTATTTCTTATGTAATCCAATGAATGGCCAAAAAACCTAAAATTACAGACGCAACCTGAAAACAATGACTCAAACTAAAAAATCGACCTCAAATCGAACAAAATTGATAAATGGATACATTTTGTAATAAATAATATTATAAAGAATCAAAACACTACACTATGAACAAATTATTTGCTAAAAATCGATTACAATCAATTAAGTGGCGGGAAAAACAAATTTTTTACCGGTTTTTCTGTAACCGTGACTTCAAACCCAAATTTGACTTGTAATCGATCAAAATAATCGCAAATGCTGAATATTTTCTTCTCAATAACACTCTCAAAAGTAATGAGCCTCTGATTTGATAGAAAATAGTGCCCTACTTTGCTTGAAATCTAAGAAGTGGCGTATAACCTAAAAAAAAAAACTTGTTCTTTATAAATCCGATGATTTGTGATCTAAATTAAAGCTTTCAACTCGAATATAACAACCAATAAGGCTGAAAAGTGATAGATGAAGCCTAAACTATTCGATTCAAAGCCTGCAAAAGCAAAAAAATCATCAAAAAAATTCAAAATTTTATGATACATCTCGCGTTTCACTGTTCACCCATGTCTGCTACAGTGACTCAGACGGTTAACTGTTCCGAATCGCCCGGTTCTCTCTAAACACGGGCGAGTTTGTACTATGTGGTGGAATTGACATGGGGGTACCGATTCCCATGTCGAACCGGGTGAGTCCGGTTCGACTTAACGAGTTTTGAAATACCGGTGACCACCTTGTAACATAGATGAATAGTCTCATTGTATACTTTTCCTTAAAATTATTATGGACCAAATAGCTACAATGACCATGTTGTTTATCATCGTTCAATAAATGAGTTAATGCTGATGGGAGAGTGGCAGCGTATAAAGCCTTTAGACTTTATCACTATCCAATAAATGAGTTGACGGTGATAGGAGGGTGACGACATAGACTTTATCACTACCTACTGAATGAGTTGACGGTGATAGAAGTAGGTGAAGATATATAAGGCCTTTGATTGTTGCTAAAAGATATTCTACTCCCTCAAGAACATACTGTCTATTTACTTTTTCAGTTATAACCTATTTCAGGGGTATAACCTTAACACATACATTAACATCAATAAAAAATTAGTTCCTGATTGGGCCTTCTAATCATTTAAAAAAAATAATATCTTAAGATTGCATGAAGGCCTTTCAATTTTAGACGGTGAGATCTAAGTATTAGAAAATTCTAATTTCAAATTTGTTCTTTAAAAATAGTCATTGATTCTAAGGTGGTTACATAAAGGAGCTGGTTTTTATGCGAACAAGCCCGCATAGGTAGAAATGCGAGTCTCCTAATAAATCTATTTTTGAGATGGATTTTAAAAATTAATTTTTAAAATATGCTATTTTTAACATGAAGATCATGAATATGAAAAAATAAATAAAATTTAAAAACAAAAAATAATATCTCTAATAAAAAAACATTTAGACTGTTAGTTCCTATTATTTTTTGATGGAACATCTACTTGTATCCATCTTTAGATGGATGCTTACACTTTTGGACCGCATATATAAAAATGAGGTCCAGCTCAATTGAAACAATTTTCCCCAAATGGAGCAGCCTCTTTTGAATTCAACTCCAATTCGAAAGAGAAGAAAAAGGCGTTCTCTCTCTCTCATGATCGTGATATATAAGCATTGTGTTATCTCTCTTTGGTAAGGACTCGGTCTCCCAGCGGCCAAGTCTGCATATGTAGAGATGCGGGCTATTTAAATTTATTTTTAAGATAGATTTGAAGATTAATTTTTATAAGATTAATTTTTAAAAAATCGTAATTTCTAATATGAAGATCATGAATATGAAAAAATAACTAAATTTTGAAAACTAAAAATAATAACTCTAGTAAGAAAACATTTTGACCTTTAGTTTGTGTTGCTTTTTTTTTATGGAACACCACGTGCATCCATCTTTAAAATGGATTCTTTACACTTTTTTTTGAACCGTATATGTAGAAATGCGGTCCAACCCGCATGAAACAATTTTCCGTTTTTAAATGTGGGAGAGAGAGAAGAGAGGTTTCAGACGGACAATATTTTTTGGTTCGTGCTAGAGAGAGAAAGAGGAGAGAGATTTTTATAATTGTCTCCATTGAACAAAAGCTTTGAACCAGCAGAGAGCCGCTGCAATGGAGGCCAAGATCGCCCCTTCCATGCTTTCTTCTGACTTTTCCAATTTGGCTTCAGAGGCTCATTACATGCTTCAGTGTGGAGCCGATTGGTTGCACATGGACATCATGGTACACACTCAACCCCCATCATCTTCATCATCATCTTTTACATTACAATTTGCTTTCTCTGCAATTCAGCTCACCTTGTGCTTGCAATTTGGTTGATGGGTTTTATTATTTATGATCACTTCCCCCCCATCTGTAGATTTTACTTTCTCTGGAATTCAGTCCCTCTTGTTCTTGAATATTTTGGCTAATCATCATGGAATAGGATCACCAATTTGTTTTGTATAATTACGATAAATTTTTTTCTATAATTGCTTGCCTGTAAAATTTTTCTTTCTATTTTTATATTGGTTTATATTTGAATATTTTTGTTGGGTTCCAGGTAGCATACCATTTCTGTGGAAGAAATTTCTTAGTATCTTAGAATCTCATCTTACTTTTGTTCAACTTGAGAAATGGGAACAAATCTTCATTTTTTTTAGTTTCTTATTTAATTTTATCTATTATCTGTCGGTTGTCAGAAATGGGGCCGAATCTTGTCATGGCTGACGCATTTGTGATTACGGGTTACTATGAATCCCAGTTCATGGAATTGGGAACGGGTTTGATGCACCTCATGATGTGATGAATATGTGTGCATTACTTTGATAACCAGGGCTATGTAATTTTGCAAATCAGAAGTTGAATATTAACTGTCCAAGCAGATCCACTGTCTAATGATTATTGATTGAAGTTTTTCAAAAAGGAGACAGGAAAATGAGGAGGAGAAAGTTAATCTGAAGTGAACCATATTCTTAAGAGCTAGCTATATGTTAGATAGGCTATGCTCTTTGGGGGCGGATTTTGTGAAACTGAAGCTTCACGTGGATTCACCCATGTTAACTCCAAGGACGTTAAAGATGGAAATGCATTTCAGTAATAAAAATGGGATAGTCAGAAGCTCTATATTCACCTGCTGAATGATGAATTCTTCTCATTTGTACTGTGTACAGCTGCCCTTGAGAGAAAAATTCTTGTAAATATATATAATAGAACAAAAGGAACCTCCATATGGTTTTGAGGGCTTAACGTCCATTCAAACAACATATCCTCAGGAGTATCTGCACCAGTTGTCCACGTGTCGACATGCATATATGCATACATCATTATTATCCATGCATGTACCAATGGAATCTAAACCACAACCTAGAGGTCAATGTATATGGACATCCCTGCGAAACACCTTTTTTCTTGCTTGTAGATAACTATTCATTGTTTGACTTTATATTCATCACATTTTATCAGTTGTCTTTCATACATGAGAAGATTGGTATTCTTTTTGTATATCTTCACCATGTTTTGCAGTGAATTTTTTCTTTTGTCTTTTCACTTCATCATGGAACTAAACGTTATTTTTGGTGTTTTGCAGGATGGGTATGTGACGATGCTGTTCTTTGCCTTCACGATTCCTTCATGTTTTTGTTCTATGAATGATATGATGTAATAAGTCAGTTATGAGCTTGTATGAATCTATTGTTGAATGATATCAAGGGGCATTTGTAATGATAGGTGATATTGCTTTAATATTTTTGAATTACAAAGTAAGTGCTATTCAATGGGGTCTGGAAACAATGTTTGGCAGTGATAGCATCAGATTATGTTCTTTGAATTTGTAACAAAAACTTTAGTCAATAATTTTGATAGTTCCCAGTTATTTTCAACTTGAATTTCAAAAAGTTACATGGTTTCACTCACTGCATGGATATTGCTTGTGGGACAATTTTGGTTTTAATATCCAAGGAACATTTGAAATCACTGCTCATGGTTCAGGTATTCAATCTTGATGCAGCCATATGTTTGCTGTAATTCGGTTTTCCTGTTAAGGGAAATCTTGTATTTGTGCACTTTCTAACCATATTTCTCACACTTTATTCTCATAGTGCTGTATTGGTTCTCCTCTCTTAGGTTACTCTATGGTCATATGTCCCATGGTCCATGTGGCACGTTATAGTTTCCAATACTTATTCATGCACAACTCAAATTGAATCGCTTACAAGAGACTGGTTTTCATTTGTGCACATTTTCTTTTCTTGCCAGGCATTTTGTTCCAAATCTTACGATAGGAGCACCTGTCATTCAGAGTTTGAGGAAGCACACAACGTAATACACCCTCTTTTAACCTTTTTTGTTTCTCTTTCCTCCTAGACTATTGGCATACTTCTGATGATTTTCAATTCTCCGAGTTATCAGTTCGTACTGAGCATCAGCCATCTCTCTCTTAGGGCATATCTGGACTGCCATCTTATGGTTACCAATCCTCTAGATTATGTTGAGCCATTTGGAAAAGCTGGGGCTTCGGGATTCACTTTTCATATTGAGGCTTCGAAAGGTGATTCACATTCTAATGATTATTTAATCAGTTACATCATTCTGATGATGTGGTTCCATACTATACATTGGTGTGACATTCACTATCCATTTTCAATAAGAATGATGAAGCTGAAGTGTTGTTCCCCTTGAAAGGATAATGGATGCCCCTTTTTATGACATTCATATCATGTTTATGTTGTACTTTCCCTTTACCCTGATCATATCATTTTTGTGTTTTTCTTTGGAGCTACTATGAGCAAGTTATGAGAATTTCTGATGTTGGTCTGTCTCTATGTTTACATATCTCAGATAATTGGAAAGAAATCATAAGAAGGGTAAAAGCAGCTGGAATGCGGCCTGGTGTATCATTGAAGCCTGGAACTTCAGTTGATGAAGTTTATCCCTTGGTATATACTTACTTCCTCGTCGCATGTTTGCCTTTTTTGATGTTTCATGTCATCTTATTGTGATTTTACTACAGACTCCTAGAGGGCTTGGAGAAAATTTCTCTAGTAAATGGTGTTTCATAAACATTGAAACATTATTTTCCAATATAACAGTGTAAGAGGTTATTCTTTGACAATCTGATGTCTATATGAATCGCTGATTCTATAGCTGGGTCAGTTTTTGCATTCATTACCAGCTACCATTGTAAACCTTAAAACTTTAGTACTGAAACAAAGAAGCATTTGGGCCGGTTTATACCAAACACGAATTGCATGAATGAGCTTAGAAATCTTGACAAATAAGAGATTATGAATAGAGTTATGTCCATTCAGGGACAGGAAAGGTTTAGTTAAAGGCCAAAGTTGAGATTTATGTGATAGGTGGAAGGGGATCGCAAGAAAGTAAATGCCACTAGAGAGGGCGGAAGGGGGGGAGAGAGGGAGGGAGGGGCCACTAGGATTCTAATTGCATATACCTTTTTGTAACATGTAAGGACTTGATCCGTTCAGCCATTGTATCTTCATGGTACAAATGCCCGGGCCTCTCCAAAACCTTGGCTAGTTCAAGCAAAAAAAGGAGGGTTTTTTTATTCCAAATTCTTTTATGCAATGGCCAAAACCTCAGGAAAAGGAAGAAATACTTCTTGATTTGGAGAATTGTTCATTTTTATATGAAGAAAATGAAGGAGAGATTGTCAAGTTTATATAGAGGCTGTGATCAGTAGAACAGAAGGTCCAGCCTTCTTTGGAAGGCATTGATTCAACATGAGCCCTTTCCTAGAAGACGGGGTGAGAAATCGATCTTCAGTTCCATAAAGTTTTATGTCCCAATGGTTTCATGGGTCCTTCCAAAAAATCTGGGAAATAATGAAAAGTTCTTGGTTGTGCAGGAGACAATTGGCTTTGGTTTTGCTTCACCTGAATCTGTTTAGATGCTTTAGGAGTTATTGGGTTAGAAAGCTGGTTTGATATGGTGCAGGAATACATGATATAGTGCAGGAATACATGGTTAAGGCCACTATATGAGCTAGTTATGGATGCTCTAGAGAGTGAAGAGCTTGCTGGCCTGCTATTTGGGTCTCCCCTTCTGCAATTGTGACCCGAAGGAGTTTTCAAGGGAAACAAGCTAGAAAGGGCATAAAGAAGAATGGCTATTGTTGGGAAGAACTGACTCTATTATCTGTTTCATATCTCTTTATAGGGTGTCCCTGAAAGGTTTAGAGGTCTCAATTTCAATGAGGAAAATGTATGCAAGCCTTAAGCAGCAGGGTGTGGATTGAGTAAATAGCTCCCTCTTAGTTAGATCGGTTTGTTGGTTCACTGTTGTTGGGGAAGCCTTTATTATGAGGTTTTGCAAGGGAAATACATCTAGTAAGATGATAAGATATGTGGGGGTTTCTGGAGGCTTTGCGCTGCCTAGATATGAAATAGTTAAAGAGTATTGAAGAGTGAGTTTGAGAGAGGGGTTAGGTTCAGTGTTGGTGAGGAAACACATTTTTGGATTTATAAATGAAGCAAGAAGAAACTTTGGACACAACTCAGCAAGGATCTCTTACAATGGCTTGTGGCAAAGCAATTATTTGAAGAGTAGTTCTCCCTGTCACCTACATAGGTTATTCGGATCCACCTCTTTTGAAGGAACTGGATAGAAGAATGAAGAGCTTTTAACTGTAGTAGCCAAAGTCTACAATCATTTAGGAGGAAGAATAAACATTTTAAGATATTTTTTTGAGAATGTTAACTTTATATATATGTAAGAGGATTACATTTGGGGGAGAAGAGAGAGAAAAACTATCCAAAGAGGTATAGCAGACATACAAGGGGGAGAGAGAAAATATCTTAAATAATTAAGATATTGAAACTTACTGAGTATTTTAGGTCACGTAATGTATAAAGAAGTGGAAGGAAATGGTAGTACACTGTCCCATATTGAGGAACACCAAAGCAAAGGTTATTTTTAGGTCCTTAGATTTGTGTTCTTTGTTTTGATGTAGAAGAATAGACTCTTTTTCTTTTACAACCTGGTTTAAGTTGAAGATACATGGGCAAGTACTTGCCTGGAATACCTCATTCCCATGGCGGATCCCTCACTCCACAGAATCTCTCTTGAAATCTTGCACTTATGAAGACTGTCAAGATATATATATTTTGTTTAGAGTTAACAACCCCTCAAAATACAAAGGTTAATATTAGAAAGAGTTGTGATGGATGTATTTATTGAAAAAATCATTACTTTTTATTTAAAAAATTATTTTATTAATCATTAAGTAAGGGAAATTAGAAATATTTACAAAAGCACAATGGTATTTTGGAAGTTAATGTCATGGAACTTTATTTGTAGAGTACCCTTGTCCTTAAGTAAGAATTTCAACTTTTAGTGATGTTTACAAAAATACCCTTACTTATGGAGCAAGATATTGCAAAAAGTAACTTTTTTTTTTAAAAAAGGCACCTTATATTTAGTAAATCAATCCTTTACAACTCACTCTGAAATTAACCTTTGTAATTTGAAGGGTTGTGAATTGTAGATTATCCCCTATACATATGGAAAAGTATACGATGGGACCATTTATTTTTGGTATAAAATGGTCACAATTAATCTTGACTATTGGATGTGAAATTAGATGATTGCATTTATTCCATTGACCAAGCTCAAACTTCAAAAGAAATTTTCTCAAGCTTTGTGACACAGCCAAGCTATCAAATTTCACATCATATGGTTGTAAGTAATTGTGACTTCCTTGTATCAAAGATTAATGGTCTCATTGTATACAATCCTTATATATATATATATATATATATATAACTTGAGCTAGTTTCAGACCAGATAGGCTTTTATCCGGCTGGAAGAGCTTGACCGGGTAGGAACCAAAAAGTCAATCTTCTGAGTTCAGATAAAAAAGATGACCAGGGGACAAATTTGTTGAAGGACAAGGTAAGGAGAGGTTTTCTGCATGGATTGGATCTTGAGCTTGGTCGTTTCGATCAGTTGATCTTGTGTACTTGTCCTCTAGTCTTTGGATCGAGTTCTCTTAGAATTGATTGGCGTTTCTTTCGAGTTTTGGGTTTCATGAAACCCTGGTGATATATATATATATATATATATACCAAAACGCGCCCAGATCTACAGTGATTTTGAACCAACTATTCTATAGCAAGTAAGCAAATAGCATACCATTATATTTGATTAATTCTTGTAATAGATGAATATAATTAAGGCAAAATAATATTATTATAATAAAAGGGATAACGGAAATATCAATAACAAACCACGATGTGTGTGTGTGTGTTCACCTATTTTAATACTGAAGACAAGTTTAAACTGCATCAGATCATCAGATCTTATATATGTATCACAGTATGTATCACAGATTACAAACCATAAACAAACGTATAATCAATCCGACTGAAATATAAACAAACTGACTGAAACATACAAACTGTAAAAACAAACACTTACTGTTTACAGATACAATAACTGGAGAATAACTTCCAGTTGTGAGGACAATATGATGGGAGTGTATGGAAGTTACAATCACACATTTTTAAACTAAGAAAACTGAGATAGGAAAACTGAGATAATAAGATAGGTGAGAACCTGGTTTGATGTATCAAAAAGATAGGGAAAACCTGGATAGCATGAGGCAGGTTCTTGCTGTGAGGTCGGGACAGCTGTGATGGTCTTGCGTAGAAAGCAAGGAGATGAGAGAGCAGAGGGATGAAGAGAGCTCAGAGATGAAGAGAGATGAAGAAGGCAAATGAAGGGAGCAGAGAGAGAGCAGAGCGGATTGTGAGAGGGAAGAAGCTCGGAG
Organism: Amborella trichopoda; assembly: GCF_000471905.2. Next base: position 5,480,176 of record NW_006499436.1, read on the forward strand.
ACCTACTTCCGAATGAGGAAGAGGGTTCCCTTTTATAAGTAAAGGATGAGGTTGCTTCGTAAGGAAGAAAAGAGATGAGATGTCTTGATTAGACCAAAAGGAAGAGGAGAGGACATAAAGCAAAAAAAACAAAAAAGGAAAAGACAAAAAGAAAAAGAAGATGCTTAAAGAGGCATCTTTGAACAGTGACATTTTGTCTTCTTATATCGGCAGCATAGTGCCTTCTTTGTCGTATGTGTCGGCAGCTACAGTGAAAGGCATCATTCTTTTGTCGTATGTGTCGGCAGCTACAATGAAGGGCATCTTGATATAGTATCTAATATATGGTTAAAAGAAATATGTATTCAACATAACAGAATTTAATATTAGATATTAGATACTATATCAAGATGCCCTTCACTTTAGCTGCCGACACATACGACAAAAGAATGATGCCTTTCACTGTAGCTGTCGACACATACGACAAAGAAGGCACTATGCTGCCGACATAAGAAGACAAAATGTCACTGTTCAAAGATGCCTCTTTAAGCATCTTCTTTTTCTTTTTGTCTTTTCCTTTTTTGTTTTTTTTGCTTTATGTCCTCTCCTCTTCCTTTTGGTCTAATCAAGTCATCTCATCTCTTTTCTTCCTTACGAAGCAACCTCATCCTTTGCTTATAAAAGGGAACCCTCTTCCTCATTCAGAAGTAGGTCTCCGAGCTTCTTCCCTCTCACAATCTGCTCTGCTCTCTCTTTGCTCCCTTCATTTGCCTTCTTCATCTCTCTTCATCTTTGAGCTCTCTTCATCCCTCTGCTCTCTCATCTCCTTGCTTTCTACGCAAGACCATCACAGCTGTCCCGACCTCACAGCAAGAACCTGCCTCATGCTATCCAGGTTTTCCCTATCTTTTTGATACATCAAACCAGGTTCTCACCTATCTTATTATCTCAGTTTTCCTATCTCAGTTTTCTTAGTTTAAAAATGTGTGATTGTAACTTCCATACACTCCCATCATATTGTCCTCACAACTGGAAGTTATTCTCCAGTTATTGTATCTGTAAACAGTAAGTGTTTGTTTTTACAGTTTGTATGTTTCAGTCAGTTTGTTTATATTTCAGTCGGATCGATTATACGTTTGTTTACGGTTTGTAATCTGTTATACATACTGTGATACATATATAAGATCTGATGCAGTTTAAATTTGTCTTCAGTATTAAAATAGGTGAACACACACACACATCGTGGTTTGTTATTGATATTTCCGTTATCCCTTTTATTATAATAATATTATTTTGCCTCAATTATATTCATATATTACAATAATTAATCAAATATAATGGTATGCTAGTTGCTTACTTGCTATAGAATTGATGATGTCTTGATCTTTTCTGAATCTATAGATCAACATATCAAACATATTAATACTTTTATTCATGCAGTCCAGAAATTAATACATATTAATACTTTTATTCATGGCACCATTATTCCAATAGATCGATCCATACAATTTGCTGATAAATTCGCTGATCAAATACTTGATAAGAAAGAACTTCAAAGGTTCTTAGGATGTTTAAACTATGTAAGGATGTTTAAACTATGTAAGCAATATATATATATATATATTGCTGTACGTCCATACGCGAATGGCCCAGAATGAATCTGGGCCATTCTGTGGTCGATTTGATGCTCACGGATATTCGATAGTGTTTGACTTTTAATTTTTTTTCTACAAATCCAAATCATTTGAAATTTTACGCGTATGTTTTTCTCATCAAGGTACACCTAATAAAAATATAAAAAACATAATTCCCAATTCATTTTTACCAAAATAGCCCTCGAAACATTTTGGGGCTATTTGGTGAATTTATTTCGTGTAAATGTTTTTTTGATATTTTTTGTATATTCGCCTATTTTTGAAGAACACACGCCTAAAATTTCAAGTGATTTGGACTTGTAGAAAAAAATATTAAAATTCAAACACTATCAGACATCTGTGAGCGTCAGATCGGCCACAAAATGGTCAGATTCAATCTAGTCCATTCGTGTATGGGTGTACAGCAGTGACTCTATATATATATATATATATATAGGGAAACACGTCGATACGCACACTCGCTTAGAGCTGGTCGGTGCGCCAACAGCAGTGGTGGTTTGTTGGGGGTTGGGGAAAATTGGACGGTCCATATCAATTTCACAGAACTCCTCGTTTTTAATTAAAAAACACATTTAATGACTGACACCTGTATGCTGCCTGACAACGCATACCCTCTCTCTCTACATTAGGGTCCTCTCCCTGTTTCTCTCTCTCACCATTCACCTCCTCTCTCTCTCTCATAGCTGAACCAGGGAGAAACCCTCGTGCTCACTCTCCCTCGAGCAAGGCCACCGCCCATCCACTCTCGTTTTCTCTCCCCCCATCACCTACTCTCTCCCTTTCCCCACCTCAGTAAACCACTCTCGTTCTTTCCTCACTCTGCCTCTCCCTCTTTCTGCCCCAACTCTACTCGAGCAAGGCCACCACCTGAGCCACATCAAAGCTACCACCTTCACCATTTACAGATACATCTGTCTATCTTTGTTAGGTCTCTCTCTCGTGCTGCCACTCTCCCACCCTCTCTCCATCTCTCCTATTCCCTTTGCCATACGCCCAACTACGTTCATCTTCTCCATAGGCTTTTATATAGAGCTGGGTTCATCTTCTCCAATGGCTATTCCATGGAATAAAGAAGATAACAAGGCCATGTAAATGTAAAATAAATTTGAAACTCTGAATTTTGGCACATGAATGAAGGTATCACGATTTTTCTAGATCTTGTTCAGATTCCATAATAGTTCCAATATGTAATTCAAAATTGTCCTATTGTGTGGAAATTCCAAATCATTATGGTTCATAACAATTGTAACCTAATGCATTTGCGAAAATCACACTTATCCCAGCAATCTCTATTGTTATTTATGGAGAGGAATTATCCTGCTTTCCTTAACAGTGGCAATTTGAAACCTGAGGTCATCTACAGAATCGCTGGTGGCATTGGTAACCTTGCTGATGTCACCGTTAGAGGAGGCTGCAATTACGAATCAATGGCAGCCAACAAAGAGATGGTGGGGGACATAAGCTCTCTAGAAAATCAAGGTGGATGAACACATGAGATTTCTACACATAGAGATGGAGATATGGATTTATGCAGAGAGAGAGAGAGAGAGAGAGAGAGAGAGAGAGAGAGTAGAGTAGAGAGAGTAGTTGAGAGAAGAAGATAGT
>NW_006499436.1:5484953-5506842 GCF_000471905.2 Amborella trichopoda
ATATAGGTATGTATGTACACACACATATACACATATGTATGTATGTATGTGCACACGCACTCACATACATACACATACACATATATATGTATATATGTATGCATGTATGTATGTACACACACACACATATATAGATAAGTGCGTGTGTATTGACTGTCACAGTTCCAAAACTGCAACGATATAAAACCATCTCTTCTCATCATCATATTTTCTAATGGCGATCTTATAGACTGTGCAAATACAAGTCCCATATCCATCATCATAGTTTGCAAGCCAAACTTGCAGCTTTATGTTCAATTGCAACCTATTGCCTTCCTGTCTCTTATCTATCAGACAATCTCATGGCCTCAGCTTTTAGGTGGTTATAATATATATTCGTTTGTCGCAGGTTTGAACTGTGATAGTATATGTTCTCTTGGTGCAACTGCCAACAAAGTCCGAAACTAGCTTTATTTTTTCTCAAGAACTCATCCTAATGGATTGTTTTGAATTTATAAAGTGGAATTTTATAAAGTGGAAGAACAGGGTAAAGTGGAATAACAGGATAAATTTATAAAGTGGAAGAACAGGATAATTTCATACCACTGAAAATAGACTTGTAAGGGTCCTGCCTAGGACGTCTACCTCTGGGCATGGGCAACCTTACAGAGAATGCTTCAATTGTGAGAGTCATTCAACTTCTGATAGCTTCATGTGAGAGCTTTCATTTTGGGCTTTGGGGTGTGGTTGGTCTTAGGTGCTGCTCCTGAAAGGTGCTTGCTCTTGTGTTCACACCTCACTGGTTCTTCATGGTGTTGTAATTTATAGCGTTTGCAATTTTGCAAGCCAATTTTCATAGAGAAACACTTGATAAAAAGTGACTTTTTTACTTTTATGTTTCAGTTATCTCATATTAAAACCAACATAATATTAATACCCATCACAAGGTTCATTTCTTCTACTGAAATTTATTGTAACTCTCAATATCATTAATTTGGGATTTTTTATTGGCAACAGAACTTCTATTAAAAGAAAGAGCAAATACAAGAAGTACATAGAGATGAAATGATTGAGACTAATTTGTATGATATCTAGTTATGGATCTTCCTATGTGAAATCCAAAAGGGTGTCTTCCTTCCTCTCCAAGCGTATCTGTGGTTGTTCTGCTCTTATTTATGATATGCTGAACTTGGTCCTTTTTTTTTGCAAGGGTTTTAGCCTTTCAGGAAACAATTGTAATGCAACTATTTAGGTGCAAATATATCAGTTCTGATTCACAAGGGGCTAATATCCATACTTGTTCCTATCGACTTACAATCTTCTACCTCACTTTTAAATTGAAAGACTCTGTTTTTAATAAATTTAAATTAAGAAACTCTTATTCCTACTTAGCTTGTTTCCTTTCATATATAATTTATCTAGGACCTTGGGTTCATTTTGTCTTCTTAAGGTGATTGTACACTGCCCGTACTCTCTTCACAATGTTTGGTTTAGCATCTAGGATTTAACTTAGTACGTGACCCAGACACAAGCTCTTGGAAGACCTGGGGACCTAACAAATGTTTTGGGCTTTGGGGTACCCTAGTGGCCATGATAGATTGCTGGTGCTTCTCTAGCTCCCATGAATAAAGAATTCATACTGTTTCTCCATGAGCTCAATAGCAGAACTGAAGATTAATTATGGGTCATGATCGAGCCCTTACATCAGCTGAGGCTTCATGGGCTATAAAGCACCATTGACTTCGACTCTGTTCCTTTGATTGTTTATGGGTATTCTTGAAATACCTGTAGAGGGCCTCAGAAAGCTTCTGGGGATCAAAGCTTTATCTCAAAAATTAGTTTGAAATTTGAATACAGACTGCTAATGTGATTAACTTCAATATGAAGTAATCAAAATACAATGCATATGGTTTCTGGATGACATTAGTCTTCCCCTCTTAACTGCCTTTTCAAAAAAGAAAATCTTACCATCTAATGGCTAGATTGTGCAAATGTCCATGTAAACCAGGCAGCTGTGCTTAATTTTAGTTCTCTTTAACTATTGCTAGATAGAAGATGAGGAGCCTGTACAGATTGTCCTAGTAATGACAGTGGAACCTGGTTTTGGTGGGCAGAAGTTCATGCCAGAAATGATGGATAAGGTTTGTCAGATATGCCAGGTTAACAATTTGTGTTCCTCTTTTTTTCTTCATATTGACTGATCACTTTTCATGGCCTTTTATCACTTTGGCGTTGGGCAGGTGCGCACATTGAGAAAGAAATACCCATCCCTCGATATAGAGGTATTATAACTTTCACATCAAAAAATGCATGATTTGCATCTTTCTCTCTCTCGCTTTCTCTCTCTCTTGCTCTTCTCTCTCTCTCTCGGCTTCTCGATATTGTCTCAGTAGGTTCCAGAGAATCTCCATATATGATGGAATATATATAGGATCTCTCTCTCAGCTTCTTGATATTGTCTCAGTAGTTTCCTTGGAATCATTATATATGATGGAATATGTTTTTATGTTTTGAGATGTATTCTATGCAATCCCTTTTATTCATTGCTTCTTGTCATAAAAACTCGTCTCAAGTATGTGACTGACTCCTTGTCATAAAAACTCACGTTTATTCTATACAAGGAAAGCTACTACTTTGTGCTGTGTACATGTGCCAAAAATAACTATGAAAGAATCATATTAGATTTGAAAAGCATCATGCAACTTTACCCAAAAGAAAAGAACACCAAAACCAACAAGAAAAAGGAGGAAGAAGAGTAACATGTGTTCTCAAGCAGTGTTTTAAAATGCGGCTGCATCATGCGGGATGCGCTCGCATCCTCATCGCGAACTGGCGTATATGCGCTTTTGACAGATGCGGCTGCATATGCGTCGCATCAGGCCGCATCATGGCCCCATCCCGCATCGTGCCGCATGTGTTTCCACGGAAATAAATTTCGATTTTGCCCCTCGGGGAGGGGCAAAATGGTCTTTTTGTAGTTCCAAAGTTTAGGGAAACTGTTTGGGGGGTTATTATACCCCTTAAACAAAGATTTCCGGACACTTTTGTGGCTTTTTTTGCATCAAATCGAGGGGAAAAAAAAAATTGGCAAAAATTTGTTTTTCATCCAAATCTTGGATTTGGCGGTTCTTTGATACTTGGATGTTCATTTGATGCCTTTGGTTGTTGATTTGGGGATGTTAAGGTGAATTTGTGATAAGAAATTGGGGATTTCAGAACCCGTTAAGAAATCGAGCACTACTTCACAGAGTCAGTAACTTTTTATTCCTTCTTGTACAATAATATTGTTATACTTATTTTTGAGGCAATGTCTTCTTCCCAATCTTCTAGTAACAAGGATCCGGCTTGGAAATATGCTAAACTAAAAAATCCGAAAGATAGAAATTGTGTGATATGCTTGCTCTGTGGAAATACTTATATGAGTGGTAGTTTTCGACAAAAAGAGCATTTAGCCGGAATTTCTGGGAATGTAAGAGCATGGCCACAAGCTACAAATGATATAAAAAAGGAGATTAGAGAATATTTGGATAGATTGAAAAAAGTAAAGAGAAAAAAGAAAAGAAAAGAAAGGAATTACTTGATGATATGCAATTATTTGATGATGTTGATGATGATGATGATGATGATGATATGTTTGAAGTTGCTATGAGGCAAACGGGTACTCATCCTCCAACCTCAAGAGAGGGTTATAAATATTGGTGGTAGTGCTGAGAGAAGAACTCCTCTCTCTAAGGGGCCAATGGATTCGTTTTTCACCCCTAACCTCGAAATTGTGGTTCAGGAGAGAAAGAAAAAAATAAAACTAACCACAATTGACAATAAATATAAGAAAGAACAAAGGAAGTCGGTATGTAAGTGGATTGCAAAGTGGATTTACATGGTCGGCATTCCTTTTAATACTATAACTCTGGATAGTTTTGCATGTATGGTCCAGGCAATTGGGCAATATGACCCATGACTTATTACTCCTTCACTACATGAGGTTAGGGAGCCCTTGTTGAAGGATGTTGTATTTGATGTGAATAAAATTTTGATTTCTCAAAGAGAAGGGTGGGAGAAATATGGGGCCACTATTATGTGTGATGGTTGGTCCGATGGGAAATCAAGGGCATTCATTAATTTTTTGGTTACTGTCCAACAGGTACTTTTTTTGTTAAGTCTATTGATGCATCAGACAAGTCACATGATAGTACATACTTATTTGGCTTGATGGATGAGATTGTCGATTTTGTTAGGGAGCAAAATGTGGTACAAATTATCACTGACAATGGTGCCAACTATGCTGCAGTTGGGCATTTCTTGACTTTGAAAAGGAAGCATATGTTTTGGACTCCTTGTGTAGCTCACTGTGTTAATCTTATGCTTAAGGAAATGGGTACAACATCTTTATTTAGTGGGGTGCTATCAAGAGCTATGCTTGTTGTTGGATTTATTTACAATTACACCATTGTCCTAAGCATGATGAGGTTTTTTACAAAGAAGAGAGAATTAGTGAGACCGGGGATCACTAGATTTGCCACGTCATTTCTCACTCTTTGAAGCCTAGCCAAGAAAAAAATGCCTTGAGGACCATGTTTGCTTCATAGCAATGGAGTCAAAGCAAATGGTCAAAGCATAAGGATGGGAGAAAGGCTGAAAAACTTATTTTGAATACATCTTTTTGGAGTCAAATAATTATCGCATTGGAGGTGGCTCGCCCTTTAGTGAGAGTGCTTCGACTGGTTGATGGTGATGCGAAGCCCGCCATGGGCTACATACATGAGGCAATGACTAGAGCAAGAACTTAATAAAATATGTTTTAAAGGATTTTGAAAATATGCGCAAGGCTATACTTGAAATTATTGATAGGAAATGGGATACCCAGCTATATCGGCACCTCCATTCAGTCGGTTATTTTCTAAACCCATCTCTTCACTACAAGCACCCATCCATTGAGTCAGATCGTGTAATAAATGGTAGGTTCTTAGATGTGCCAGAGAGGTTGGTGCCAGACAAAGATATTCAGGATGAGATCCAGAGCCATGAATTGATTAAGTTCAAGTTAGCCTTGGGAAACTTTGGGAGAGATATTGCCACTCGAAATAGGGACACTACGGATCCAAGCAAAGGCCAAAAGCCCAAAAATAATCTTACTTATCTCTTACTTTATGTATGATTCCATTGTTTATTTTATACCTTTAATTTTTAACTATATTCTAAATTATAAAATATTATACAGCTACATGGTGGGCATTATATGGAAGCGAGACACCAAATCGACAACGTCTCGCTATTCTAGTGTTGAATCTCACATGTAGCTCATCTGGTTGTGAGCGCAATTGGAGTGCATTTGAGCATGTAAGTCATTTACTCCTTATTCCTTATTCCTTAATCCTTATTTCTTGAATTTCAATTTTCTAATCTAAAATCTAATTTATCTGATTTCAAATTTCTACCACAGCTCCATACAAAAAAAAGAAATAGGTTGGAGCAGAAAAAGTTGAATGATTTGGTTTATGTGCGGTATAACGAGTAGCTCAGGGAGAGGTATGAAAATTGCACGAACCTCAACCCTATTCAATTATATGAAGCTGATGGTGATTTCATAAGTGAGTGGACCATGGATCCAAGACAAGAGCGTGTGTTTGAGGGTGAGGATCTTATATGGCTTGATATCGAGCTAGCAACAGGGGCTAATGAGGAAGATCGACCTAACACTAGAGAACAAAGGAGTAGAGGAGCTGCTGGGTCTAGTCGCACTCGCACATTAGCTTTAGAGGTCGAGAAGAAAGCTGACTCAGAGGAGACCAATGAAGAAGAATACATGGAGGCCGTCGAGGATGATATTAATGATGCGCATGACGACTCTCAAGATGACTTGTCTGATTGATATTTGAAAAAATGAAGTTCAAATTCGAAATTGACTCTCAAAGTGGATGATTGTATTAAGCTATTATTTATTAACTATTAACTCTTCTTGAGCTTGACTTTTGATTTGTATTTTGTAATATCATTATTTTGTGCTTATGGTGCAAATTTGTGTTGATGGTTGTTGATTGTTGAATGCTTTATGAAGCTGGTTTCAAGTTTCTATCATGGGATAGTGGATAACTGGATACAGAATCTCCGACAGCTAATAGTTTTGAAGTTAATCGTTAAACTAAAATACCTACTATCACATATATCACCTTTATATTTTTTTTTATGCGTTAACTTATTTTTTTAGATTTTTTAAAATTCTTTTACATTTATTGACCGCATCATCGCGATGGACCCGCATCCGGGCCGCATCGCTGCATCAGCCCCCCACCGCATCAGGGCCGCATCCTGCATTTTAAAACACTGTTCTCAAGTTACATTGGAATACTTATAAGTTACATTCTAGCTCCTAAGTTAATCCAAATCCTTTAGTTTCCTACTCATATTTTCATTGTGAATGTAGAACTGTATATTTAATGGATCAAGTCTTCTCTTTCTTGGATCATCATCACTTCCTCAAAAAAAAAAGAATTTACCCTTGCTTGGGAGATCCCCCTTTTTAGATATCTAATGGATGAAATGATTGCTAATTTATGGAACCTGGATTCATAGCCAAATCAATGTGCAAGTGGCATTATGTCAAATACATGGTCATGAACTTCTCTTTTTCCAAATTTTTTGTTTGATGAATATGTATGGAGGAAAAAGAAATCAATGTTATCTGTACGGTATGTAAAATAGATATTGCTTCCAAGGATCCTGGTCTGCTCATTGATGGTAGGCCCGTTCAGTCAGATCTCCGGCATACTTTCATGGCTAGAAATTATATAATAATTGTTGATAATGCTATTTTTGTGATTGGCTACCATCTATTTTTGAGATCTATTATATGCAATCCCTTTTTTTCATTGCTCCTTGTCATAAAAACTCACTTCTATCTATACAAGGAATGCTACTACTTTGTGCTGTGTTTACATGTGCCAAAAATAATTATGCAAGAATCATATTAGATTTGAAAAGTATCATGCAACTTTACCCAAAAGACAAGAACACCAAAAACAAAAAAGAAAAAGGAGGAAGAAGAGTAACCTGTGTTCTCAAGTTACACTTCGAATAATTGTAAGTTACATTCTATTAGTTTGCAACTCATATTTTCAGTGTGAATGTAGGACTGTATATTTAATGGATCAAGTCTACTCTTGCATGGATAGTCATCACTTCCTCAAAAAAAAAAAAAGAATCTACTCTTGCTTGGGAGATCCCCCTTTTTAGATCTCTAATGGATGAAATGATTGCTAGTTTTTGGAACCCGGATTCATAGCCAAATCAATGTGCAAGTGGCATTATGTCAAATACATTGTCATGAACTTCTCTTTTTCCTAATTTTTTGTTTGATAAATATGTATGGAGGAAAAGGAAATCAATGTTTTCTGTACGGTATATAAAATGGATATTGCTTCCAAGGATCCTGGTCTTCTCATTGGTGTTAGGCTCGTTCAATCAAATCTCCGGCATACTTTCATGGCTAGGAAGTATATAATAATTGTTGATAATACTATTTTTGTGATTGACTACCATCTCTGTGCTTTCCAATATTAAATAAAGTACCTTTAATGTTCGAGTTAACTTGTAGTAAGTTGGATACTAGAGTTGCTTTGCGTTGCTTTTTTAAAAGGTTCACGTTATCTTTTTCTTTTTTTCTTTTTTCCTTTTTTATTGTTTTAAAAAGTTCACGTTATCATCTTACCAATAAGGGTTTGGTCATTGTTGAGTACTGGAACAATGATCAAAACGTTTTAAAAAGTCTCTTCACAGTAGGCAGTGACCTTAGTGATGCCACCATGTTTGCTTGAAGTGTTAAATCTCTCTCTCTCTCTCGCTTTCCCTCGCATTCCCTCGCACGCACGATGTTGTTACTTATACGATGGAGTGCTATCTCAGGTTGATGGTGGATTAGGCCCCTCTACAATTGAATTGGCAGCTTCATCTGGGGCAAACTGTATTGTGGCTGGAAGTTCAATATTTGGTGCCAAAGAGCCAGCTGAAGTCATTTCCATTTTTAGGAAGAGTGTGGAAGGAGCCCAGCAAAATAAACAATGGCAACGATGACCATGAAACTACATTACGTATACAAGGCAAGCAATTTGTGTCTTTTGCCAACTTATTCCTATATATGCTTATTATTCTATGGTCCACGTAAAAAAGGCTCTAATTTATGATTTATTGTATGAGAATGTCATATATGTTATTTTTCTGAGTATCTATTTATCAATCTTGTCACTTTGATATTTATGCTGTGTGTGTATGTGTCTCTAGGCCCTGGTTGTAACCTTGCGTCAATGCCTTGGCAAATGACTTGATAGTATCCCTGCCTGGGAATGATTTGTTATTACTAATAAAGGAGAGGGTGTTTTACTGAGATATTGAGCATTCTTATACTTGGAAAATAATTATATGATCTAGACTGAGCACCTAAATATATTTAGGGATGTTTTTTCATCTGAAAATTCGCATATCATGTTTGGATCCATGTGGTGAAAATTTGAAGAAAATCAAGTTAATATAATTAATTTGATAGTTCCTCCAATGAGAGGGTTTTGATTTGGAGGGTCCTTTTTTCCTTTTTTTCTTTTTTTTTGAGCTTCAACTCATTTTTTTGTAGAACTGATTTTAGGGGATTCGAGAAGGTCTAAAAATCTTGATATAAGCAAACTCCATCTAACTGTGTCGGTCTTCATTATTCACTGAAAGTGCATTTCTGTTTGACATCTACGCTTGTGCAGCTTGAACAATTAGGTAATGAAGTGCGAAGAATTCAAATGAAGTCTATTTAAAAAAAAGAAGAAAAAGAGCTCGAAACAAATTATTTTTAGGGTTCAAATTTATTTATTTTGTTCTGAATTCATGATCTTGACGATCGATCTCCACCTGCTAATTTTAGATCCAAAATCCATCTCTAAATAGATTTTAAAAGATGGATGCACTTGAACGAGCATTTATGGGTGGCTCCCTTCCTCCTTCCATCTAGCTTATTCATAAACGTTGCTTTGGATCTCTCTCTCTAGAAAGTTAAAGGCTTTCTCACTCTAAAATGCTGTTTAGATTTTTCACGCCTTCTTGGGCTGGTGTTTACTAAATAAATAATAGGATGGTATACTACGAGACAATTTATTTTACAAGAGTATATAAAGAGACCGTTTACTTTTAATACATGGAGGTTACAATCACTTTTTTCTATCAGATTTTAAATCCGATGGTTGTGAGCATGTCATTGATTAGATTGAAACTTTCAATTTTTTTTTTTCGAACTTTGTGGTACATCCTAAACCATTCAATTTGACATTTAACGATTTGTTGTAGTTGTGACATCCTTGTAACAAAGATAATTAGTCTCATATATAACCCCATTTCTTTTTAGGGATTGTCTACAAAGATGCTATTTATATTTGGGTGCTATTTATATTTGGGTGCAATTTCTATAAGGTTGCAACTTTAAACAATCCAATTAAGGCACACCTCCAAATTTTATCATAACATGTAAATTTGTTGTAAAAAATTCTCAGGATTATCTTAAAATCTATTTTCATATCTAATTAGAAAAAATTAAAATAAAAAAATGCCTAAAATGAAGTAGATCTATAAATATATGAAAATCTTGAAAATGGATGGTCTAGATAATGTGTTGTAAGATGCACTATTCTTGGGATTCAAAAACATTTTTTTTTTTTTAATATTCATACATCTCGATGTCGAGATGATCAATTGGAGGGCCTTTCAACACTAAAACAACGTTTTCGATAGATTTTTGAGGTGCATATGTAATTCTACATTTTAAGATTGCAACTTTATATAAATTTTTCCTTTTATCTTTTATACAAGGGGGTTACAATCATTATTTTATAAATTTGATGACTTAGGGTGACTTACGAACTATGATTTTTTATTTTTTTGGAACTTTGTGTCTATTTTATAATACTCTTAACCACCTGTTTTGAAATGGGCAAACTTTTTATGTTTCCCCTAGAACATAAAACTTATATGCTTCCCCTTATCCAACCCTTCATTCTGAATGGAGGGCTAAGATTGCCCCAATCACAATGTCACGTCTCTACAGTATTTTATTTTTAATATTTTTAATATTAAACAGTTTTGCACCAAATTTTGGACGTCTAGTCCTCTCTTAAATTTGCACTTGTAAAAAAATATAAAAATAATATTCCCAATAAAATAAAAAGATCAAAATACCCCTGAAAGCTTTACGGGGTATTTTGATCATTATATTTTATTGAAAAATTAATTTTAATATTTCTTATATGTGCACCCCAATGGGAAGATGAGATGTATCAAATTTCATATTCATACAATATGTATTAAAAAAACCTAAAAATAAAATACTTTGAGGCGTTGGATGTAGGATTAAACGTTGAGTGGCTTACTTAATCAAAATTAGATGGTTGGATGGTAGCGGAAGCATAGATCTTATATGTTGTAGGGGAAGTATAAAACCATTTTCCTTTTGAAATTTAAGGGACAATAATGATTGAGACTTCCATGTACAAAAGATAAATGATATCTTTTGTAGACAATGACGGTTACTTATAGCCATTAGAAGTCAAATTTGAAGGCTTGGCATTAGAAGTCAAATTTGATGGCTTAGGATATGCTTTGAAATTCTAGAAATTCTTTTTGAACTTTGAGTCTAGTCAATGACATGGTTACTACTGCCTGATTTAAAATTAGATCGGACAAGATCGTGATCTCCTCATGAATGAGCCTGGCGTTTACTGATGACAATAATGCGTAACAATTATTGTCTTGTTTGTTGGCCTACTACCATGTATCCTTTCGATGGGTTTTGGAATGAAAAGAGGGGCGTGGTTTCATAAGGTTGCGACCTTAAACAATCCACCTTCAAATTTTATCATAATATATAGTTTTGATGTAAAATATCTTAGTGTTATCTTAAAATCTATTTTTATATCTAAGTATAAAATTTTAAATTTAAAAAATGGTTAAAATCAAATAGATCTATAGACATATGAAAATCATGAAAATAGACTGTGTAGATAATATGTTGTAAAATGCACATTTAAAATCTTTTTATTTCCTCTCATAAAAAGCAAAATAATTTACAATGCTCAATAAATTGAGGCATGGCTTTACTTATTTTGATTTGGCTGCAGCTCTATTGAAACATTTTCCAACATCGTACGTGATATTTCTTTGTCACAAATATCGTTATCATGCCTTGAAATGACCGCAAGGACATCCGTGCATCTTCTTCCTGGACTCAGTAACCGATTGCAACTTTATTGTCCAACCACTTGGCCCCCCTCGGAGCCCTATCAAACCATTTTCCATCAAACTAAGGTGCACCCCCAGCCTCACCTCATATCTTCAAAAAAAAAAAAAAAAAAACGTTGGTGCGGATGGGAACCAGGAACTTGAGAGTTTTTCTTTAAAATTTTAAGATATTTTCTCTCTAAAACTCAAATTTTGAAATAGTATTTTTCTAAAAATTTTGAGATAGTTCATCTCTCTCTCAAAAGTTTCAAGCACTTTCTCTCTATAAAACTTAAAATTTGAGATAGTTTATCTCTCTAAAAATTTTCAAGTACTTTTTCTTTATAAAACTTAAAAAGTTGAGATAGTTTCTCTCTCTAAAAAAATTTGAAACTGTTTCTTTCTCTAGAAAATTTGAGATAGTCTCTTTCTAAAACTTTTTTAAATAGTTCTTTCTAAATTCGATAAAGTTTCTCTTTCTAAAATTTAAAAATATTTTCTCATTTAAAACTTAATATTTGAAATAGTTTCTCTTTAAAAACTTTGAGATAATGTCTCTCTCTAAAATTTTCGATAGTTTCCTCTCTAAAATTAAAATAGTTTATCTTTCTAAAATTTTAAGATTCTTTCTCTCTGTAAAATGTAAAATTTGATATAATTTGGGGGGTTTTTGTGCAATTAATTGTATTTTATAAAGTGGGCGTCTCCTTAATAGGGAAATCTGACTGAAAATCAATTTCAGAGGGTAAATACAAATTTCTTTATTTTTGGCTTGAAATGAGTAGAATAATTACAGGCAAAAATACTTTTCAGTCCCAAAATTTCGATCCAAACGCTAGTAATACCTCTCATGAAATGAGAGTGGGATATTCATGAGATTAGACTCGTAACAAGCCTTTCTAGCCTAAGCAAGGATCCAGTCACTAAAACCTCAAAAAAGTATTGTAGACATTGTAAGAGCATTAAAGTTACATGAACATTTTGTGCATTGTGCAATATAACTCCACTACAACAAACCTTGTTTAACAAACCATTAGGTGCTTATGCTTGAAATTTTCTTTCAAATCCTTCTCTAAATCGTAAATTGTCTCAAGTAGCTCTTTGTCTAATTCTCTCAAAATAATCTAAGGGCATGTTTAATTGGTGGAAGAGATGGCTTATAAAACCATATCTTTCACTAAGTTTTGGAGTGGTTGCTTCTATGGGGGCATGCAAGCTATTATTGAAAGTTGGACTTATGTGATTTAACCGGTATATATATATATATATATATATATATATATATATGTTTCCCTCTTTTTTTGTTCTTTTCCGACTTAAAACACGCACAAGTAATCCATTACAATAAATTGACTTAAAAAGAAATAAAGAAAAACAAATTTAGGATCTAAAACTTGATGCCATTTAAAATCACTCTTTTATCAATCAAAGAAACCCACAAAAAATGTTTGAGAATAATTAAAGACATAAGAAATAAATATGGCAAGAAATAAGAAAAAAGGTGTCGGATATTACCTCAACCGGGCTTATTACACCTTATACCGAGTGACCACTTTCCAATGACGCGGGATCTATAGTTAACCTTCAATCTCAAACATGAGAAAACAAATAGGTCAAACCCTCTAATAGAACAAGGACTCCTTTCAAAACTTAGATCTCAAATTAAGGCTTTAATCCCTCGATAACCTAGTTGTGAGATATATATCTCATTACTAAACCCTTAACCCTTTAGGCTATGTGAGAGATGGAAGATGGGAGAGAACCAAAGTTGGGGTGTGGCCCTTATGGACGAAGAGAGAGAAACTTTCTATGGTTGGGGCATGCCCCTCTATAATCTTATGGGAGAGAGAGAAGAGATTTTAGTATAGGAAAGATGGGAGAGGGCACCTCTTTATATAGTGCTTGAATGAAGTTAGGGTTTCTTAAGGTTTCTTATGGTTTGCCTCTTTTGTAAGATTGAATATGTACAATTGATTTTGCGTGATTTATGGGGTGAGAGATATGAGCCCCCAATTCCGTAGATAAACTATCAAGATCATATGGAATGTGCTATAACTTTTATCCCTCATTTCCTAAACTATTTTCTCATCAATTAATTCAAATATGAAAGTATCAATAGTAGTATTACCCTTGCCAATTTCATATGCAAGCCTCCTCACACTTTCCATTGTTTTGATTTAAACTTCCTTAAAATCAAAACTTTTTTAAAACTCATTATCTTTTCCCTCAAGCCCTATGACTTGAGGCAACAAAATAGAAAGTGTATGGGGTGGGGCGTGCCACTCTATGGTGGCTTCCATGGCCCCCACCAAATTTGCCATGGTGTGCTCATGTGTACTATTGTAATATTAAATTATTTAATAAATAAATTATAATTTTTACAATTTCATAAAATCTCATTTGAATGATTAGATCAATGTAAAATCAATCTCTATTTTTATAAATCCAAATTTCATAAATAAAATACCCAAAGATTTAGAAAAATTCAAATAATAATTCTAAAAATCAAATTAAAACAAATATAATTAAATATTTTTTGAAAAATTGATCCATATGATCTAGAAATAAATAAACACTACGGCACTCCATCTTCTAATGTAGACTACGATTTACATTTTGTTTTCAATCCAACCCAGTATTGCCCATGATCCACAAACAATGCAGGGGCTTATTAGAGGGTCACCAAAGTCTACCCAATAAGCAAGGGGTCGTAATCCCAGTTAGTAGATTTCAGCTTTTCCCATAGATACGTACCAAGATGGTAACCTATGAAAGAAAGACCAATGTGATCTTTTACTGGGGACTACAAATTTTTTTTTTTTCTTCACTCCTTTCTTTTGCGAAAGATCACTTACATGTGGTCTCTATTACAATAAGATAAATTTCAAAATAAAATCAACATAACAATAAAACTAAGATCTTAACAACTTGATGCCATTGCACTATGCTTGGGAATAAAAGATATGATTCCAAGAAACAAAAGGAAGAGTGCCAGAGATTACCTCAATCGAGCTTATTACACCCCACACAGACTCACCACCATCTGATGGCACGAGATCAACGGTCTAGCTTCAATCTCGAACAGAGAAAGCAAATTTTGGCCAAGCCACACCAATGGAACATGAACCCTTTTGATCACAAACTCAAACCCTAGGTGAATTATCTTAAAAACCTAGTTTGAGAGAGATGAATTCTCTTTTTGCTAAACCCTAAAACCTTTAGCCATAAATCCATATTTGAGAGATAGGAATAACTCCATAACCTAAACCCTTAGATTCTTTCACAATGTGAGAGAGAGAGATCAAACATGAGAGAGAGAAACTTTTTTAAGAGAGAGAGATAGAAAAATAAGGTATAGAGATTTTTTGGTAGAGGGCTTTGAATAAGATTAGGGTTTCTTAGGATTTTTCTTACTTTGCCTCTTCTTGTGAGATTGAACATAGACCGTCGATCAATGGTGACTTTTGGGGTGAGAGATCTGAGCCATCTATTCCATAGATGGGCCATCAATATTATGGAATGTGCATGAACTATTATTCCCGTTTCTTAAACCATTTTTTCATCAATATATTTAAATAAAATAAATATTATGTATTCTATAAACTTGCACGATTCATGTCACATATTCCATAAGGATATGTCAAATAATATCAAGTAGATAAACACTACCAAATATAAATAAGATAAGATCCATATCAATTCCAATTGATGATATCTCTTCAAACAAACTTGCTCCAAAATAGATAAACCCATGGTCAATATATTCCCTTCCAAGATTTGACTACATGCCACAAATCAAACTAACCTTATCTTAAAAGCAAACAAGATAATCCATGGAGGGTGGGGTGTGCCACCCTTTTGTGGCACATGTGGGGCCCCACCCACATGCCACATGGTGGACCCATGTGCACTATGGGCCCCCATGAAATATTATAAAAAAAATATTATTTTTAAAATTGAATAAAATAATTTAAAATATATATTTGAATTTTTATAATTTTGTAAAAACAATAACATTATTTTTATAACTCAAAAAATCACAAATAAAATATTCAAAGATTTATAAAATTCAAATAATAAAACTAAAATCATTACATTAATAAAATGAACACAAATAAATTAATATGATGGAAAAATGATCCACATGGTTTTAGGAATCTAATATGTAATAACTCCATCTTCAACTGTGGACTACAGACCACTCTAGCTTTATCGAACCGACCCAATGTTTCCCATGACCCACAATCCAAGCAGGGGCTCATTAGCGGGCCACCAAAGTCAAGTCGATGAGGGTCGCAATCCTAGTCTGTAGATTATAAGTCCTCCCTTAGAGAGGAGTCAATGTCACTACGACCTGATGCGACCACAGCTTTATGACGCATAGGGGTATCTCTCGCATATGCATACGCTTCACCCAAAGGTGGATATATGGATTTTCAGAACGATCTATCAATATGCATGCCGTGTGATGGAACATGGATGATGTTTTAGCCCCCGTCTCAGTAGGCCACCATCACACACAAGGGTGACACAGTCCCTCACCTCACTCAGCCGGGCATGTTCTCCGACCTCATCAAGGGCTAATCCATAAACCCTCATCGGTTTGTTCTTTATGCCTAGGTAACATGGGTATTTTCCAATCGACTGGCCTAGATTATCAAGCACAGTCCAGTATATGCAAACATCGTTTACTTAGTATGGTCCACAAGGGGCGACACTCCCACTGAGTTCATGTTCCACTATATCATTTCATTTTACAAACACTCATATGGCCTTTAAAGGCCACATAAACCCAACATGTCCCAATTGGCCTTTGAATACCTTACATTCTCTCTTTCTCTCATTCTCATCTCTCTCTCGCAATTACAATCTCTCTGAAGCATTTTTACTTATTCTCTCAATACATTAATCATGGCTTTCGCCATCAATTCTTTCACAAAAGGATTTATAGAGGCAGCATATTTTTTTCTTTGCTACTCGAATCTTATCCTAAAAATGGTCATAGCTCATCTTTCATATCGCATCACGAATCATGGACTTGTTGTCACAAAAGACCATCACGTACCCTTATCGTATGCGGTCGTATGTTCATGGGCTCAAAAGAGTTCTTCAAATATGCTGCTTCCTTTTATAACCATAGAACCAGCACCAAAACATTTGAGTTCCATAGGTGAACAACATTATAGTCTTTGTTCCATTTAGTATGTCAAATACTAGCTGGTGCTCCCACTGGAATATTTAGTTTATCTAGATCTCGATCTTTCTCAATCTCACCTCATTACTCAGGTGATAAAAACATGGTTTTATATGCTTGAAGTTCTTATGGAATCGTGGCTCCTTTGACAAGCATATCGTCACCGTGTTGTCGCACAAAATTCTTACTGCCGCACAACGTATGAAATGAAAGTTAAGTCGATTAAAAAATTTCTTAATCTATGCAACCTCCTTGATCACCAAACAACACGCCACGTATTCTGCCTTCATGGTGCACAATTTCGTCACATCCTGTTTCTTTGATTTCTCAGAAACTACACCCGTTTCAAGCATGAACACATATCCAGATGTAGACATCGCATCATCTGGATCTGTGAGATAGCTTGTACATGTATATCTGAATATCCAAACAGCTAAAAAAACGTGGGACTGTAGCAGCCCTCACTCAATTATTGCACATACAACATATACATTCTTAACATTCTTATGCATATATCATAAGGTAGCATATTAAGTCTCATGCAATATGTAATTCAATACCCGTTGGTTTCACAATATGCAAAAACCTTCATGAACCACAAAAGTTCAACCACACTAGACATCTTGGTAGTAAATTCATACAAACCAAGTTATCTAATCAACACAATATGTATCAGAGAAGCCCAACATGATGGCATTTCTACAACATTCCCTATGGTTCAAAAACTTAAGTAATCGAGGATTCTAAATAACTAGAAACATGGGTCAAGGCATATAGGTATTTAAAAAAAAAGAAAGTGCATGATAGTTTTTCTTCCACTTTTATAAATACCTTCAAGACAGAATGTTTTTCTTTTTAATTAAAAAAAAAAATTGACTTGGTATATATATATATATGCATTCACAAGCAATAGTTATATAATAGTATGACAGTTTAAAATGATTTTTATAAAAACTTAATGGACCTTGCAAGACTATGTGGTTTTCTCAAAACGATATTCATAGACTTAGGCTTTTCTCAAATCATCAAATTTAATTATAAAATACATGTTTAGCTCTTATAAATCATTTTACCGCATTCACCTTTAATTTCCTATTAAGTAAAGTTCATGGCCATAAAAACAAATCATATATATCATATTATAATTTTATCCAAAATAAAGCACGACTAAATAATGTTTTATTAAAGCCTTGACAAAATACCTCATTTTTTGCTATTATGGAGAATTTATCAAGAGTTCACCATCACATGCAACATATCATATTATAGACATTATTGAGAGGATGGTCACCAAGGCCAAGTTCCATCAGAACACTCCCTTTGTGCTTATATATTTGAATGAGCCACATCCATCTCTCGTATTTCATTCTTAAGGCTCAAAGCCCTTGATCAAATCACATCGCTATGTGTATCACTACCTTAAATAGTTCATACTCAAGCATAATAAGGCACTAAAACACAAGGTATTCAAAACCGACACTTTCTAATTTGTTAGCACTTATCACTTAATGTCCATACACTCCATACATATTCATAAAATAATTAGCCAAAATATAACCAAAGCACATTAAACAAAGTTATTGAATCCTCTTTCCCTATATGACCTTTCCCTATATGACCTTATTATATAATATGTGATAGATTTCATATATCACAACCATGTAGTGTGGTACCTGCGCTTTTTTGATTCGTCCCTTTTACTTGTTTGACAAGATTTTATAATCTTGGAAGTGCATGTAACTGTTGGAGAATATATTGGTCATTGGTTTCACATGTCACGAAGTGTCCGTCTCTTCGACACTTGGATTCTCCTGTCTTACACCGTGAAGAAAACCTCTTCTTCATCACAATTTTGATAATTTTCAAATATCATAATTTTGATTCTCCCATTGATCTTTAGCATTTCTATGCTACAACTAAGTCTCCATATATATCCCTTCATTTCGAAAAAACCAAGATGCTTTTATGGGTATTGTATTTCTTCTTCTTTATGTTATTTACGGATCGAATACTCTTCACATAGAGTCTCTTATCTTGCTAACTCTGCATTACATCTCTTTGAAGTTGTATTATAATAAATCATACTCATAGCACACTATAAAACCTTTTTAAATGAGCCCCCCCAAAAAAAAAGGTCTTCATAATTAAGAATCTAAAGATGTGTCTTAACATGCCACATCTTTTTAATTTACTGCAGAATTAAACTTGAGCATCCCATGATAAAAATATGATATCTCTCAACGCATAAAGAGTTAATCTTTGAATCCTTTTGAGTATTGAAATAGACTCAAAAGAATATAAAATAGGGCTCAGTTCCATCCTTAAATCATACCATTTAGTGAATATTAATTTTAGTGACATTTTCGTCATAATGCAATATTTTCAGTTGAAAATCAGGTTGAGCACCTCTCAATAAAAAAATTGTTTCTCTCGATCCTCATTGAATTTCTTTGTGAAATATTTTGTGTTGAAAACTAGACTCAAAACCAAATCGTAACATCATAGTTTGAATCCCAAATAATACTTTTCTTCAGAGAAATAAATAAGTGACATTCATGTCACAAAATAAATCATACTGCAGAATTTCAGGATGAAATTGTCTTTTCTCTCTACCATTATGGAGTTTCATTTTCAAATCAATTTTGTTTAAAATTATAAACATAATAGTAACACATATATTTTCACAAGCCTTATATCACTTGGTTAATTAGGCTTGATAAATATAGATATTCATGTTTTCAATGAAGGAAATACCAAATTATAGAAAATTCAGGATGACCTCTTTTCAATCTAAAATTTTTATTCTTCTCTTCCCATAGATATTTCTCTCTCAAATAAATTTTATTACAAATTAGACTCAGAATGGAAGTCTAAAAATTTAGTGTGGACCATAAAACGTTTTGTTAAGTATAGAAATAAAATCATGACTTCCAAGTCATGGAAATAGTTTTCGTTGTAGAAAACAGCACTTGCGTACCCTTCAATAAATTGATCATATCTTTCAAATCACAAGGACTTTCTTGATGAAACTTTTTTTGTTTGAAAGTAAACTCAATTTTAAGAGTCACAGTTTAATTTTCGTTAGAAATAAAATCATATGATTGGTGAGAAAAATCACGGAACTCAATAGACAGTTCCTAGATTTTGCAGGGTCAGAACTGACACCTTTCATTGATGATTCCATAAGTCTCAATTCCCTTAGGATTTCCCACAAAATTTTTTTAGGTAGATCCTACTCTTAAAGACACAAAATATCACTGAAATATATAATAGAAAAATACCTCATTATATTCTTCATATCACTACTCCAAAATAGCCTAGAATACTCATTATGCAGAGTGCTATTTCGATGTTGGAGTATTTCAATGATTCTTAACCGTAGGTGTATTTCTTGACTGCAAAGGTCATTAACTTTCTTATACTTCATTTCCAAGCTTGATCTAAACTTAATAAAGAGAAAAAATAACTAATGACATCTAGTATCAATAACTCTGACACCAATGAAAGAAAGACCTATGTGATCTTTTACCGGGGAATACATTTTTTTTTTTTTCCTTTACCCTTTCTTTTGGCAAAAGATCACTTACAAGTAGTCTCTATTATAATAAGATAACTTTCAATATAAAATCAACATAACAATAAAACCAAGATCTTAACAACTTGATGCCATTGAAACAACTATGCATTATGCTTGAGAATGAAAGATATGATTGCAAGAAACAAAAAGAACAGTGCCGGAGATTACTTCAACCAGACTTATTATACCCCACATCGAGTCACCACCATATGATGACGAGGGATCAACGGTCTAGCTTCATTTTCGAACTGGAAAAAAACATTTCGACCAAGCCACACCATGAAACATGAACCCCTTTGATCACAAACTCAAACCCTAAGTGAATTCTCTTATAAACTTATTTTGAGAGACATGGATTCTCTTTTTGTTAAAACCTAAAACTCTTAGCCATAAATCCATATTTGAGAGATAGGAGAGGAAAACTCCATAACCTAAACCCTTAAGCTCTTTTACAATGTGTGTGAGAGAGATCAAATATGAGAGAGATAAATTTTCTTAAGAGAGAGAGAGATAGAAAGATAAGGTATAGAGATTTTTTGGCAGAGACAATCCCTTTTTATAGGCTTTGAATAAGATTAGGGTTTCTTAGGGTTTTTCTTAACTTGTCTCTTCTTGTGAGATTGAACATCGACCGTCGATCAAGGATGACTTGTGGGGTGAGAGATCTGAGCCATGCATTCCATAGATGAGCCATCAACATTATGGAAGGTGCATAAACCATTATCTTCATTTTCTAAACCATTTTCCCATCAATGTATTTAAATAAAATAAATATCATTCTATAAAATTGTACAATCCAAGTCACATATTCCATAAGGATATGTCAAATAATATCAAGTAGATAAATACTACCAAATATAAATAAGATAAGATCTATATCAATTCAAATTGACCATATCTCTTTAAAACAAACTTGCTACAAGATAGATAAAGCCGTGGTGAATATATCCTTCCAATATTTGACCACATGCCACAATTGAAACTAACCTTATCTTGAAAGTAAACAAAAGGTTCCAAAGTGGGTGGAGCGTGCCACCCTTTTGTGACACATGTGGGCCCGCACCCACATGCCACATGGTGGGCTCATGTGCACTATGGGCCCTCATGGAAAAAAAATATTATTTTTAAAATTGAATAAAATAATTTAAAATATATATTTGAATTTTTATACCTTTGTAAGAACAATAATTGTTTTTTTATAAGTCCATAAATCACAAATAAAATATTGAGAGATTCATAAAATTCAAATAACAAAACTAACATCATTTCAATAATAAAATGAATACAATTAAAATAATATGATGGGAAAATGATCCATATAGTTTTAGGAATCCAATTTGTAGTAACGGGGTACTCCACCTTCAACTGTGGAGTACACACCACACTAGCTTTATCAAACTGACTAAGTATTTCCCATGACCCACAGTCCAAGCAGGGGCGCATTAGCGGATCACTGAAGTCAGATCGATGAGTCACAATCCCAGTTTGTAGATTACAGGTCCTCTCCTAGAGATGAGTCAATGTCACTATGACCTGATGCGACCACAGCTCTATGATGTATAGGGGTATCTCTCGCATATGCATACGCTTCACCCAAAGGTGGATATATGGCTTTCCCGAACGATCTATCAATATGCATGCTGTGTGATGGAACATGGATGAGATTTTGGCCCCCGTCTCAGTAGGCTACCATTACACACAAGGGTCACACAGTCCCTCACCTCACTCATCCGGGCATGTTCTCCGACCTCATCAAGGGCTAATCCATAAACCCTCATCGGTTTGTTCTTCATGCCCAGGTAACATGGGTTTTTTTCAATCGACTGGCCTAGATTATCAAGCACGGTCCGGTTTATGCAAACATCGTTTACTTAGTATGATCCATGAGGAACCACACT
>NW_006499436.1:5507119-5519659 GCF_000471905.2 Amborella trichopoda
TAGACCTGATGTAATTATAGTTCTATGGTGCATCGGGGAAATCTCTCGTACATGCACAAACTTTATCCTGCAAGGTGGTTCGCTTTATTGAAACGGCTATCCTATGTGCATGATGTGTGATGGTACACTGATGAGGCTTTGACTCAGTCTCTGAAGCCTTCATCATACACAAGGGCCACACATCCCTCAGCTCACTCATCTAGGCATACTGCAACCTCATTAATGGATGATTCATTATAACCCTTCTCGGTTTAATCTTTATGCCCAAATAACATGAGTTTTTTCCAGTTGATTAGCCTAGCATGTCAAGCTCAATCCGGTATTAGCAAACATCGTTTACTTAGTATGATCTACACAAGATCACTCTACCATTGAGTTCATGTTCCATTTTATGAAAAGTTCAATTATAAGCACTCATAAGGCTTTTAATGGTCACACACACCCAACAATTATCTCTATTATTTAACAATATTTTAAGAGCCATGGCTTCCAAAATAGAGTAGCACTTCCCTATTCTCAAACATAGAAGTGCTACACTTTAGAAGATACATCTGTGGGCGCTGCATTTTCCACTTATGAAATACCCCTTGATAAATAGGGAATTTGTCATGAAATATGGCCTCTATAAAAGAGGATACCTGAAAGTTTATATTGTTTTTAATATTTTTCTTTTATGTTTGCACCGAGTCTTATCTTATCCTATTGACATCAATATTTTTGTTAATGCATCTTATTTTTCTCCATATCTGTAGCTTTTTTTTTTAAAAAAAAAAATAGTTACTATGAATTTCATTCACCCATGAATGATTACAAGGAGGTTCAAGAAGAAAAGGATGCTACCACCAACAAATGTTGGTGCACACCACCCTTTGCTAAAACATCAGCTTCCATATAAGCCTTCCTAAAACAATGAGATAACTCAAAAGAACCAAAATGAAAAAGATTTTGTCAAAAATGTTGCATAATCTCCAAGGTAGCTTCTTTCCTCCTTTTGCTCAAGCAATGACATTGCTTGAATAACCTTTAATCATCGTTTGGCCCTCAAGATTCTTTATTAGCTTTAAACCTTCCAAAAGAGGTCTTTCCTCAACTTTGTTCACTGTTGTATGTCCACATGGTCCCGAGTAGGTGAATTTGTAAGTACCCATGTGATATCTAATAGTACCGCCATAACCTCTTGGGCCAGGGTTTCCAATCAAGCTTCCATTAAAGTTGAGTTTTAAATAATTTTCATGAGGAGGCATCTAAATAGCATTTCAAACTTGTTTGCCATTATTAAGTTTAGCAACTTCATATGGGTTGTTAAAAATCTGTGACTTTGGGATGAACTTACAATCCTTGTTTGTTGAAAACCATTCAGTTGTTGTTAGGGGTTGTAATATCACATTATGTTCCTTCAAAAGTTCTTTTATTTCTCTTCCTCCTAATATTCCACCCATAAAGCTATCCATAGGACAATGTCAATATTTGGCAAACCAAGGTTCATCCATTGAGATAGTATAAACTCTAGGCTTTGTGGGACGAAAAATATTTAAATTCAACAACCTTTCTACACCAATCCCACTAGCTTAGATTGAAATGACACTGTAAAAGAATACGGTCTACACTTTCGTTATCCCTCAAACAGAGCCTACAAACATTCACAATTATGAATCCTCTCTTACGAAGGTTATCCATAGTAGATAACATTTTTGAAAAGCTTGCCCACAAAAATAACTGAACCTTTAGTGGAACCTGCAAATTCAATATTCTTGCTAAACTATGATCAGTCACTATGTGAGTCTCCTCATGCAGCAGTCGATAGACATATTTAATTGAAAAATCTCCTAAAGCTGTGAGTTGCCGCACTAATCGATCATTTTTATTAGGAGCCAAGAAGAGTTTGTAAAATCAGCCCCTCTGAGATATTTCATTGAAGCCAAATAATTGTCGACTTTGAAGAAGACCTCAATGAAAGAATCTCAAAGAGCAAGGTCTCTCAGTCACTTATCAATCCAGAACAAGGTTTTACCTCTCTTTTCAACCACTTTGCGACAATGACTATGATATAATGATCGACACAAATCAATTTATTTCCAAATACTTGAAAAACCAGTCTTAGATCTTGAACTTTTAATGAGGATAGTCAACACATCTATGTTATATTTTTCTTTTAAGACCTCTGCTCATAAACCATCCTGTTGATTTTTGAAGCGCCACTACCACGTAGTCAATAGGCTAGTGTTCACCAATTTGAGCCTTTTAATTCCTAGACCCCCATATCTCTTGGAAGTGCATACCTTTTTTCAATTCATAAGTTTTAGTTTTTTTTCCATTCTCACATTGCCCTGTTAAAAAGATTTCATAATATTTTTCAAAGCCTTCACCACCTGCTTTGGCATTCTAAAAATGGGCATAAAGTCAATGGGTAAGTTGGACAAAGTAAACTTGATATGAGTAGATCTTCCTCTAAACGACAACACTTTAGACTTTCATAGATCCACTTTCTTATTAAATCTTTCAATAATAGGATCCCATATAGTTGCCAATTGGTTTATTCAAATAAAGGAATACCCAAATATTTGCAAGGAAACTTACTAATCTCACATCCAAGAATTTATGCCAAAGTTGCAACCTTGTTCTTTGAACATCCAATCCTAGTCAAATTGGTCTTTTCCAAATTCACTTTGAGGCCCATTGCTATTTCATACACTTTAAGAATACTCGCAAATTCCTTACTTCTTGTTCTTTTGGGTTACTCTTGTTCTTTTGGGTTACAAAATATAATCGTATCATCTGCATACTGTAAATGAGAGATAGTTAGCCTACCAACATTAAATCTAGAAATGAGATTTCTACTCACTTTAGAATTCAACATAGTACTAAAAATTTTAGCCATACTAGTATATAAGTATGGGGACAATGGGTCTCCTTGCCGAATGCCTCTTGATGCTTTAAAACAACCACAAGATTTTCCATTGCAAATGATGGATAAATGAATTAACATCGACATCCCTGAATCCACACTCTCTAACGTGATCTAAAACCCATCTTCCCTAAGATTTCATGTAGAACATGCCAATCCACTTTGTCATACACCTTTTCAAAATCTATTTTACATAGAAGACCTGGTTTTTGCTCTTTCAACATTAAATGTATGCATTCTTGTGCCACTAAGCTATTGTCCATAATATGTTTGTATTTGAGGAAAGCAAGCTGAAAACTTTTCACAACCAGATGCAAGACTTCCCTCTATCTATTTAACAATTTTATAGACACTCCCTAGTAGGCTAATAAGCCTAATGTCATTCACACTCTCTATAATAGTTTTTCTTGGAATTAAACCAATAAATGTAGAATTTGTTGTTGTCGAGATTTTACCTTTGTGATAAAATTCATCCATGAGTAAAAAATGATCCTCCTTTAGAAGCTCCCAAAAGGTTTGAAGAAGAGTCGTCTGGTCATGGCGCCTTGTCCCTCCCCAAGGAAAAAACAATACCTTTCATTTCATCCATTTCGAAAGGCCTTTTCGGCCATAAAGCCTATTCTAAAGGAAATCTATCAAAGATGACATTCTCAAGACTAAAATAGTTTGTTTTTTCCCCTATGAAGGCTTCCATGAAATGGTTAATTAAAGTCCTTTCCATGCTACATGGTTCAGTGAGGTCCATATCCTCCACTTTAATTTTATTGATGGAGTTACATTTTTCCTTACAATAGCAATAACATGAAAGAATTTATTGTTTCTATCTCCTTTCTTTAACCATTTCACTCTAGATGTTTGCCTCCAATATACTTCTTCAAATTTTAGTAGGTCATGCAAAGAAGTAAGGGAGTTGTTTCTTTCCCTCGTTTTTTCTGGAGGCACTAATCATCCCATTAATTGGATATCATCAATCTCTCCAACATTTCTTTTTTGTCACTGCAATTTTTGCCCATAGGTTGCCCCAAGATTCTTT
The DNA here is from genome assembly GCF_000471905.2 of Amborella trichopoda. Next base: position 5,511,058 of record NW_006499436.1, read on the forward strand.
TTTCCAATTACGGATTTCATTGTTCAACATTTTCAGTTTAATAATGAATTAATGACCTACCCAACCTTCTATCTTGGTAGTTTGCTAAAAAAACTTCCACTAACTTAATAAAGCTTCTATCTGATAACCAGTTTAGCTCCATTCTAAACGTGATGGGCCAAACTTCATACCCATTAGATTCAGTCAAAGAGGGACATGATCAGAGGCAATTTTTACTAAGGCTTTAAAATAAATATTTGGAAACTTATTGAGAAGGGAGTTAGTAAGGGTAGGATCTGAAAGAGCATGGTTTGACCAAATGTAAGCTGCCCCAATAGAAGGAATATCTAGAAGTTCATGATTCTGAGTAAAAGAATTAAATATGCGCATATAAGGAGAGATCCTAGGATTAACTGAGGATTCACTAGGCCATCGAATCACATGGAAATCACCTCCAATACGCCAGGGCAATTAACGAAATTTGTCCAAGCATTCAAATCATAAAAAAATTGTGCTCTTTCATTGGCACAGTTGGAACCATATACATTTGTCAAACACCACTTAAAACCATCCATAGGGCCATAACACAAAATGGAGACATGCCTATCATTTAAAACACAATCATCCTTTTGAACCACAGTCGGGTCTCATATGACCTAAAACCACTTGGTAAGCCATTAGAATCAAAACCCACAAAGTCCATTGTCTCCTGCCCCAAACTAACTTAGCAGATTGAAAATTCAGGGCCTCCATCTTTGATTCCTGTATAATCAAAATATCAGGCTTTTCCTACCTAACCAATAATAGGACATCTTTTTCCTATTGTGCCTGGTGTTCTTAGATGGAGCAACATATACAGCATCACATGGTTCAGAATTGGAGCGAGTGCACCTATTAACAAAGACCTCGTCATAGTTTATGGCGCATACTAAATTGTCAAGGTCCCTTTGCGCTTTGATTTTTGAACCTCCAGGTTGTGAATCAACACCTTCGTCACGATCTTTTTGCAACATTTCAGTGATAGAGTCTTCGTATTGAAGGTTCATTATATCAACAACCTTGCCAAGTTCTGAGGGGTGTAGGACTACTAGTAATGTTCTAGGCTCATTGTCTTCTCCATCATCTAGAGGTTCATCTGATAAGTGATAGGCTAAGGGGATTGCCATGATTAATTGTTCGTCTTTCTCATTGTTTCCACCACCTACCGGTTCCAGAGGCTCTACTTCTTCCAAATGTTGTTGAAGGACATTTCCATCCCAAAGCAAGTAAGCAATCAAGGGTTCATCATTTTTCTCCTCTTCCAGGCTATAGGCAATTAAGGAGTTATGGTTAGGCTCCGGGGTATTAGTTTTCTTTAAATAATATTGTAGAGATTTTGAAGCCGCTCTTTGTATCAAAAACTTCATCTCATAAACCATGGCCACATAGATTTTTTTTCTTTGCCTTTTGCTGGGGAAAGGGATAGTTGATGGTGGTTAAGGAGCGCACCAGAAATTGGCCCCTTGGAAGATGCTGCTTCATGATAGCAGACCTGAGATTTCGTTGTATGCACTGATGTTTTCAATATTGGGTGGCATCCTTTTAAACACGTGTCCCCAACACAGCTAGGTAGATCTTTGAGTACAACAAATTTATTTTGGATGGAGATGGGAGCTAACGTTTCATTTGAATTTTGAGATGTGAAATTCAAATTTTTGTTGGCATCATACTTTACTATTCATTGTTGAACAATGTGTTTCGTGATGAAATCGATTCTTGATTTCGATGAGCAGTCAAGATTGCTTCGAGATGCATCTGATTCCCGAGGTTTTCATACTGTCATACCAGGTTGGCCATTATTGGTCACAGAGGTTTGCATGCTTTGTGCTTCATAGGGATTAGGGACATTTGATCCAGCAAAAGTACTGACATCATTGTTTTGGTAGATATTATCTTGTGTGCAGCTGATTTCCTTAAAGGTCAAGAGAAAATCGAAAAGACCAACTTTCAGAATACATGAGGTAGGACTCTTGACTTCTTTTTTCTCTAGTTGAAATATTAGCGAGTGATACAATGTTTTTGTCCAATCAATATTAATTAGTATTCCTCATAAATTGGCAATTTCTTTAAAAACTTCCATTGACTATACTATAACTGGTATATCACTCACTGAAAAATATGCAGATATGAGTTTAATGAGAGGTTTTTTCATTTTTCAGCTATCAACTCTACACACATCGAAATCTCCAAAATTTTTGTTTTATCACTTTGGCTGCTTCATTGTTCGATCCAAGAAAACATACAACTTTATCTCCTAGGATACGTCTACATAGGCTTGAGGTCGAAGTCCAAGATTTGTCCACCCATCTATGAAAAGCGGCAATGGTTGTACCTTTAGATAGAAAAGATACCACAACAGTGGATTGGATACGTTGGACTCTATTTTTTACAACGTTATCGCTTACCACGATCATTGGATCGACACGATGGTCAAACCTAGTAGAGGAGCGAAGTATCTGAACATATGAATGACACTTTACTCTCGCCTTGGCTTCTTCTTCCTCCATCACCACTCTCTCCCCCGTAGGAGGTGGAGATTCACACAAGCTTCGATGGAAAGGAGTTCTCTCATAGGCGAACTCTCAAACAATTGGAGACCTTTTACCATACCCATAGTAACCACCCAAGGGCAACCACCACCTCAACTTTTTATCAAACACTTGGAATACACCATGTTCAAGTCCAAACCTCTTTTCTCTTTTACACTACTGTTCTCGCTCTCCCACATATTATATTCTCTCTTCCTCACTTGGTTTCAATCTTCTAACGACTCTCTTCGTCCGATGAGGGCCATGGGGAGGAGGATTGTTGTCACCATTGTTTTCAACCAGACTCTGTGGTGAGCCCTCCGAGAAACAATGTAAGCCCCCATAGCTAATGGTACGCGGTTAGCATGTGACCAAGCTCGCATATGTAGACATGCGGGCTTGGGAATAAATATATGAATATATAAGATCATGACTATGAAAAAAAAAAAAAATTTGCAAATAAAATAATAATTATATTAATAAATATTTAGATGGTTAATTACAATTGTTTTTAAATGGATCACCTATATGCATCTTAAAGACAGATGCTTTATACCTCTACATATCGTACAGAAGCGGTTCAGCCCAGATGAAACAATTGTTCATAGCTAATTGCTTTCTTGTGGAGGTGATAAAATAACTTGTTTACCCTCATATCTGTAGCTTTTGTTATACTCAATATTAACAATGTTGAGAAGTATGCATGACATTGTAAACTACTGTGCAATGAATGTTTACCTATGGAAACTATTAAAATAAACTCTAATGAAAAGACTAACAAAACCAGAGGCCATCATACACAAATCATAAGTTACACCCTTAAATACATGTAATCAAAGGCAATTAGTGGATATGTTGAGCACGAAGAGTTGCAAGTGGTCGTAAGAAAATTGTTTCACAATTTACATCCAACCTGCACATAGAAAGAAATACCTTTGATTTAGGCTTTTACAAAGCATTTTAAAGATTCAAAAGAACTGAAAAGAAAAGAAAAATTACAAAAAATTGGACCTAGAAACCACAAAATTTCCTTAAAGAGAAGAAAAGAAATAGAAAATTGGAAACGTTGGAAATAAAAACCATAAAATTCCCCTATATCTTGCGAACGCACAATGATGCTTTTCCAAAAAGTTCAACAAATAGCTCTTCTTTTTGTTTTAGTTTATTTCTTTTAAATTTTAAAAATCTTTATTCGTGCCTTTCATGATTTTGAAATTTATTTATTACTATTTTTATTAAAAATAAAAATGATCAAAATAGTGAACCGGTTTCTAATTTTAATTATAAATTAATTTGGCCAAAACTTTAAATGTTTTGTTAATGATTTTGAATATTTTTAAAAATATGTTAGAATATATGAAAAAAAATCTAGGAACAAGTACCCTTTCTTATTTTGAAATTTCAAATATTCCATTTTAAATGTAATTTTAGTGCTTCAGAAAATAGTTGATGATTAATCTTTTATTTTTTAATTTGTTTTCAATTACATTTATGGCTATTTTTATATTTAATTCTAATTTTTTATTAGTTTTAAATTGCACTTGTAGGCCAACTCGTCTATTTATGGGAGTCCTGCCTCCAAAATCTATCAGATTGATTTTGGATAAAAAAATATATTAGAGGTGGATAATCCATGAACATAAATATGAAAAATTAATTTTAAAAATAAAAAATAATATTATTTCATGTACATTTTTGAACTGTGGATTTGTAGATTTTGTGGGCCACCACCATTTTCCTTTGATGGATTTTAGTTGCGTAAGGGGACGTATATGTAGAATTGCGTCCGTGAAGCACGCCACATTTTTCCTTCCTCTTTTGATTACTTAATGGGTGCGGTTTGTATAGTGCCGGGCTCTAAATAATTAAAGTACATCGCACTTTCAAATAGTACCGAGAAATGTGGTTTCAATACTAAAATTTTTTGTAAGAGTTTTAAAATGTATTTTTATCTTTAATAATAAAATTTAAAGCTTTAAAAATAGTATAGATTAAGTAGACCAATGAAACTTAAAAATCTAAAAAGTTGACTTTTAAAAAATACGTCATGCATTATTTTCAAAACTTGAAATCCATTTTTTTTTCTCATGCATCTTGATGTTGAGATGATCAATTTGAAAATATTTGGGCATCAAAACAACCTCTTTTAATGAAAATTTTAAAGGAAGCTCTAACTTGAATATTTAGAGCTTGGCCCCATATAAACTTTATCCGTACTTAACATTGTCATAAAAATTAATGCTGCATAATATCGATGTATGCATATTTTTTTATGAAGATTACATTACTTGATTTCTATCTACTCTAATATTGCCACTAACTAATTTTGGACATTTTAAAGTCCGAATTTTGAAATTTCTAGATACTAAGTTAGTTTTATAATCTTTTTTAAAATTCGATGAAATTTTTAAAATTCGATTTATTATTAAGAATATTTGAAATGAAAAAATTACTGTTTCTTTAATCAAAATGAACATACTTTGCAAGCATTTTATAACGTACTTTCAAATTTCTCATAATGAACTTTTAATGCTTTCAAGAAATTATCCGAGCTTTTCTACAAAAATCAGGAAATATGAACCATAATTTCTTCCTATTTATTATTTATGTAAATTTTTAGTTTTGAAAAATCTTATGCCTCTAAGAAATATTTATCACATATTTCAACAAATTTAAAAATTCAAATTTTATATTTTTGTATCGCTGTTTATTTGAACTTTCTAACTTATGGTTTTTAATGGCTTTCTCTTACATTTATAACTAATCTCCGTCTTTAGTCATTTTAAAAGTTGTAAAAATTTTATATAGATATCATTGATAAAAATAGCTTAATGAAAGTTGTAAAATTTTATATAGATTTCATTGATTAAAATAGCTTATGAGCAAGTTTTAAATTTCTTCTTTTACCATTATAGGAAATAGGAAGTCATACGCTCATATGTTGAATTATAGGATAACCAGTTTTACTAAAAGTGCTACACTTCAAAATTAGCTTACGATTATCCTTTTATTTTTAATTAGAACAGTTATATTTTTTAAAAAAATTATTATTTTGTTTTCCTTTTCTAATATTCTTAAACTCTTATTGTTTGGTATAGTTTTTTGGGATATAGGAATAGAAATAGATGCTTATGTTCGATATAGGAATAGAAATAGATGCTTATGTTCCAACCAACATCATAAAAAGGAGAAAGTTTCAAGATTGCTACCTGTTTGAGTACCTGGAAATCTATTACATGACAATCGATTATGAGAAAATATGATATTTTAATCGTTTGGGTATCTCTCCCCTATCTCAACTTAATAAAATGCCAACGTGCCTATTCGCATTAGGTGCTTAATAAAATACCAACCCGTTTACTCGGATTAGGTGCTTAATAAAATGCCAATCCGCCTATTCGGAGTTAGTGCTTTATAAAATACCAACCCGCCACTCGGATTAGGTGCTTAATAAAATGCCAACCCGCCTACTTGGCTATTCCTCTCTCTTGACCCCTACCTCTAATAAGTGGTTTGCATAAGATATTCTCTTTTAAGCCCCTTCTTTTCATACCTACTTTTTCTTTTTTTTTACGCTTTTTTTATCTTTAAGCCCCTTCTTCTCATCTGGATTTTTTTTAAGCCTTTCCTCTCATCAATATGTTTTTTTCTTTAAGCCCCTTACGCTCGCATATGTACTTTTTCCATTCTCCCTCTCTCTTTACCACATCCATTCTTCTTAGAATATCTAATCAACGAGAAATTACACAGCACAATTATAATAAAAAATTCTATCCAACATAAGAAATTACACAACACAATTATAATAAAAAATTTCACTCAACATAATCCTCATAAGAGATTAGTAAAAGCTCAATTGAAATAAGATACTTATTTAGTTTTCTCCAATACCTCAAAATTTTCTATTGCAATTACCAAACCTTTTAGTTTACTGATCAAATTTCTTCCCATTTTTTAACTTGTACCATAAAGATTTTTTATTTGGTATCATAAATTTAGTGCTTATTTGAAATTATATAAATAGACATTTGAAATACTTCTATAAAAAATAAATAAAAATAAGGCCTATCACAATAAAAACATGTTATTCCAATCATATTATTCTAATGATTTATCATATTGAAACCAAAGTCTAATAATGTTAGAAGACATGTGATTCCCTGTAAGTGCCAAAGGTATGCAAAATAAGTAAGAAATTGTATGATAATGACTTTATAATGGTACAAGTTATTATTAAAAAATATTTTTAGAATGACGATGATGTTATTATTAAAAAAATATTTTTGGAATGATGTGATGATGACTTTAATTCAGCATTTTAGTGGAATTTTGTGACAAAAAAAGAAAAAAATGATAGTTTTTAGGCAAGTGTTGGTAAAATGTTGGTAATGCATTTCCCATACTTCTTCGAGACATAGCGAAACAGTAACCATGTATTTCTCAGGTTGGGTCTAAATACTACCCAAACAATAACAATCTATTTGCAGGTAGTGTATTATACAGTAATGTATTACGCCAATAATATATTTCACAGACAATATATTTCCAGGTATCCAAACGACCCCTTAGTTTTCTAGAAGAGCACATCAAAAGCTCAATAGAAAAAGAGTATTCTAGAGTTGGAAAACCTTTCAATTGGTCATCTCGACCTCAAGATGTAAGGATATAGAGAAAACAAAATGAATTTGAAGTCCTAAAAGTAGTGTTATCTAGACCATCTATTTTCGAGATTTTCAAGTACTGGTAGATTTGCTCGATTTGCACAGGTTTGGAATTCTAAATTTTATAATTAGAGTTAACATGAATTTTTAAGCCATTATAATGTTTTCGACACTGAAACTATATCTTCTGATAACATTTAGAAATGTGCCTTATGTGTATAATATAAGGTAAGCACTTTGTACAAACCTCACCCAAAAAAAATTATAATCTCGGTAAAGATGTCTTATTAATGGTAAGGGTGGCAATGGGCTAGTTGATCAGCCCGGCTCTAGAAAACTAGGGCTTGAGCAATAAAACGTGACCTAAGGACCATGTAAGCATGGCTCGAGGGCCCGACCCTCTTTGTCTTTTTCTTTTTTTTCTTTCAAATTTATCTTCAATTTTATTTGGCCCGGCCCTATCATGATGAGGCTAGAACCAAGCCCAAGCTAGGGCCTTTTTGGCTTGGTCATAGCTAGGACTGTCTTGTGCTGGCCTTATGGGGATTAGGGCCGGGGTAGCACGGCCCTAATCTCTTCCTACCTCTAATTGATGGGTGTGGTTTCCATAAAGTTGCAACTGTTTTTTTATTTTTTTAACAATGTTACTTTCATTTTATTATTATAATCGTAATATTATAGTGATACCACACTAACAAGTAATCACTTACAACCAGCGTTTTAAAAAACGCCGAGTCAAACGGGACTCGCCCGGTTCGACTCGGAAATCGTGAAATGGGACCGGATCGCCTAAAAAATCGGAAATCGTCCGGTTCTAGAGAGAACCGGACGATTTTGTACAGTGAATCCCCGATTCACTGTACGGAATCGGCGAGTCCAAACAGTGAATCGGCGAGTCCGTATGGATTTTTTTTTTTTTTTTGTTGTTGTAATCCATGATAGATTTTTTTGTAATACTTGATCGATTTTTTTGTAATCCATGATCGAATTGTTTTTGTTTTTTTGTAATCCATGATCGATTTTTTTGGTTTTTTGTAACCTATAATAGAATTTTTTGTAATCCATGATCGAAATGTTTGTTTTCTTTTCTTGTAATCCATGATCGATTTTTTTGTTTTTTTTTGTAACCCATGATAGAATTTTTTGTAATCCATGATCGAATGTTTTGTAATACATGATCGAAATGTTTGTTTTTTTTTTGTAATCTATGATCGAAATGTTTGTTTTTTTTTTGTAATCCATGATTGAATTTTTTGTTTTTTGCTTTTTTTGTAACCCATGATAGAGTTTTTTGTAATCCATGAATGAATTTTTTGTAATCCATGATCGAACTGTTTTTTTCTTTTTTTGTAATCCACGATTGAATTTTTTGTTTTTTTTTGTTTGTTTTTTTTT
>NW_006499436.1:5530618-5546000 GCF_000471905.2 Amborella trichopoda
GGTGTTATATGTTAGAGATATATTAGATAATAAATTTGATATGGGACTGTATACAATGCGATCATTTATCTTTAGTACACGGAGGTCACAATTACTTACAACCATCATATATAAAATATGCTTGTTTGGATGAATCACAAAGTTTGAAAAAATTTCTTTTAGACTTTGAACTTGGTCAATGAAATAAATGCAGTCACCTAATTTCCTATATAATAGTCAAGTTTAATTGTGACCACCTTGAACCAAAGGTAAATGGTTTTCATTGAAATTTTTTTCAATGATCATTGAGGAGCCTTCTACATGATCAAAGCTCTGATTTGTCTGTCATTTTGGTCCTAGGTTGTTTTTTATAATTTTATACTCTATCTTGGACCATGTATTCATATATAGAATGATTTTTTGCTCTTTTTTATGTAATGTGATTGACAAATATTAAAATAAAAACTAACGTCTCAATATTCACGTATTTTTTATAAAATAATAAAAATTTATAACATATTACACCCAGTTGTTCTTGAAAACCCCCCATAACAATACTTATAATATTTTTTAGTAATTTTTTGATTTTTTTTATTCCAAATGATCCTATATGCCAATCTAGACCGGTTTTCCGGACCCAGCTTTCAACCCTGGTTTGGTGTATGATCGATCTGTCTAGCATTGAACATGGTAATTTCTTATATGCTCCTGTCTATGGTAAGAATGTCATAATCAAAATGGATCGGTGGATTTCCTTATTGAATGTGGACCATCCTGTTAGGCAAGGTGAACTTTGCACCCTCCTTTCCCTTGGCGAATGGTTATGATGTGTCCCTTTCAGTCATTTTTGTGACTTGGAAGGAACTTAATCTATGACGGAAAGTTAGCAATTAGTATGGAACGCACTTTTTTTAAATTAAAGAAATGCTTTCTATATATCAATTAGGCACAAAGCATTAATATATACGCCTGATGTAAAAAGAGTATGGGAAATTAAATCCGATTTTCTTTTGATCTTAAAATAAGTAAGAATTAAACATCAATTAAAATAAGTAAAAATTCAGCACCAATTAAAGAAAGAAGTAGTAAATCAAGTCAACCGGATACAACACTTTTTTCTTCTTCATTAAAAAAATCTCGTTATAAAAGTATTCCATGTCTTCTCCCAATAGGACATTCCACCCACTTTAATTCGAAACAAAAAAAAACTTAACAGAAAAAGAAGAAGAAGAAAGAAACAACTCTCTCTCATACTTGATTCTTTCTCTCTCTCTAACTTCCCCCTTCAATTCATGTTATTCCCTTTTTATCTCACCTAACTATCCTTTCTTCCTTCCTTAAATTTTACAAAACCAAGAACCCTAGCAAGAATACGATTTATATATGATCTACACCCCTCAAGAAAAAGAAACTAATTAACTTACTAAACTTAGAAAAGAAACTCAAGCTGATCCTAAAAAAATTTGAAATCTTACCCACAATATTAAATAAAATTCTATTGTAACCCCATACAATAATTCCTAAAAAATAACCCCAAATAAAGATGAAAAGAAATCTACCCACAATCTTAAAAATTAAAATTTTTAAAATAAATAAATAAAAAATAAACATCTTGAATGTGATTTGCATCATACTCCTCGAGTTAGAAAAAAAACTCATATTGAGAAATTATTGTTAATGGGATAGAGATTTCTGGAGATTTTGGGTCGAGTGGAGGAGGCAAGAGAGCACGATGTCTGAAGAAGTTGCCTTAAGTGGTATAGTTGGGGTCCAAGGTAGATAGCGATGTAGGGACCTTTGGGGGTGAGGGATGTTTATGTTTTGTTAGTTTGAAAGGGTGATATTTGGAAGCAGAATTGCATTTTTTTTTTTTTGTTTTGATCCTTTATAAGTAATTAGAATATTGTTAACTTCGTAAAAAAAAAAAAAAAAAAGAAAAACATTTCACACAATTTGAAATGTTCGCATATTGTATTTGTATAGATATAACTGGCAACATAAAGAAAGCATTTGTCATTTGACTCTAGCCAAAAGAAGGTAAACGTCAAAACAGAAATAGACGAAAAGAATGCTAGGAAAATTGCACATTTCACATCTCAACTCAGATTTTCTAGACAACCTTCTCCAACCAATTTGTTTATCACAACTTTTATCTCAAAACATACTTTTCAAGCAAATAACCCTTCCTTTTGGTAAAAAAAGTCATATTTATTTGGACCAAAATACCCTTTGTCTGTATAAGCTCGCGTCACATCTTCACAAGATACACAATGACCAAAAGTTAATTGCCAGACCGGTACAATAAAACCACTGCTGGACCCCAATGCGCAGCTGTCGAACCACATGAAAAATATGTCAGATCGAGGTAAAAGATGAAAAAAAGACCTATGTGATATTTTACAGGGAATGCATTTTTTTATTTTTTTTATATTTCACCCCTTTCTTTTAGCAAAAGATCACTTACAGGTGGTCTTTATTATAATAAGATAAATTTCAAAATAAAATCAACATAACAATAAAACCAAGATCTTAACAACTTGATGCCATTGAAACAACTATGCACTATGCTTGAGAATAAAAGATAAGATTGCAATAAACAAAAAGAAGAGTGCTGGAGATTATCTCAACCGGGCTTATTACAACCCACACCGAGTCACCATCATTCGATGGTGCGGGATCAACGGTGTTTAGCTTCAATCTCGAATCGAGAAAGCAAATTTCGGTCAAGCTACACCAATGGAGCCCCTTTGATCACAAACTCAAACCCTAGGTGAATTCTCTTAGCAACCTAGCTTGAGAGAGATGGATTCTCTTTTTACTAAACCCTAAAACCCTTAGCCATAAATCCATATTTGAGAGATAGGAGAGAAGAACTCCATAACCTAAACCCTTAGGTTCTTTCACAATGTGGGAGCGAGAGATCAAACATGAGAGAGATAAACTTTCTTAAGAGAGAGATAGAAAGATAAGGTGTAGAGATTTTTTTGTAGAGACAATCTATTTTTATAGGCTTTGAATAAGATTAGGGTTTCTTAGGATTTTCTTTGGCTTGCCTCTTCTTGTGATATTGAACATACACCGTCGATCAAGGGTGACTTGTGGGGTGAGAGACATGAGCCATCCATTTTATAGATGAGCCATCAATATTATAGAAGGTACACAACCATTATCCCCCTTTCCTAAACCATTTTCCCATCAATATATTTAAATAAAATAAATATCATGCATTATATAAAATTGCACGATCGATGTCACATATTCTATAAGGATATGTCAAATAATATCAAGTAGATAAATTCTACCATATATAAATAAGATAATATCCATATCAATTCAAATTGATCATATTTCTTTAAATAAACTTGTTACAAAATAGATAAAACCATGGTCAATAGATCCCTTCCAAGATTTGACCACATGCTACAAATCAAACTAACCTTATCTTAAAAGCAAATAAGAGAATCCAAAGAGGGTGGGGCGTGCCACCCTTTTGTAGCAAATGTGGTCCCCCACCCACATGCCACATAGTGGGCCCATGTGCACTATAGGCCCCCATGGAATATTATAAAAAAATATTATTTTTAAAATTAAATAAAACAATTTAAAATATATATTTACATTATTATAACTTTGTAAGAACAATAACTGTATTTTTATTAGTCCAAAAATCACAAATAAAATATTGAGATATTCATAAAATTCAAATAATAAAACTAAAATAATTTTAATAATAAAATGAATACAATTAAATTAATTTGATGGGAAAATAATTCATATAGCTTAGGAATCAACAATCACGGCTCTGATACCATAATTTAGCAGAAGCATACAGAAACATATATATGAGAAATATGCGACTAGGAGCTATCATAAAACATGAACAAGCTAACAAGCTTTTAAATACATAAGCATAATGAAAAGCTTACATACAGAGGATCGACGAGAAAAGCAACAACAACATGACTTTAACTGCTTGAACTTCAAGAGGAATCACACATTAACTCATCAAGCTTTTACAAACTCACAAACTGAGAGAGAGGGGAAACTTCACACTGACTTTGAAAAGGGGAGCTGGAGGGCTGGATACATCATCGGATATATTAACGAAGAGCGAGAGAAAAAAAAGGAGGATGCCAAGAGATATCTCCCCTTCCACAATGCAACTTCTTCTTCTTATAGCCAGAGGAGTTAAGATGATTTGAAATATTTTGAAAGCGGCACTGACAACCTTTCCAAGATGCTTACCCACTTTAGTCGGCTTTTTCGTAGTGGCTACAGTAAAAGTAGATTTTGTCGGTGAGTGGCTGCAGTAAAAGTAGATTCTGTCGGTGAGTGGCTACAATAAAAGGTGAGTGGCTATAGTAAAAGTAGATTCTGTCTGTTGGTGAAGGGACACGTGTCTTGGATATGGGTGGAGTCGTCCAGGTCCCTCTGTGAATTTTCTTTACTTTGAAGAAAATTCAATACCTGCACAGTCATCACCGTCATTGGACTGTAGTCTTCTTGTTAATCACTTTGAGTGGAGGTGCACATATTATCTTCTATAGCACTCCAAAAATTCCTTTTAAGCTCTTCTTTAGATAGCTTAGGGTTTTGTTGTTGTAAAATTATAACATATTCCGCTATTTCTATTTTTCCTTTTTGAGACGAAATTGAAGGTACAAGTTTCATTTTTATTTTGTCTGAACTGTCCCACCATTTGATGTATATTTGTCTCCTTAATTCGGGAATATAATCCCATCTATCCATAGGATCTTCTGAGATTTGATAATCCCATTTTAAAATCCACGGGACCTAATATAATGTCATAAAATATATATGATAGCCGCTTTTAAGACTTTGACTATTGTAATCAGAGAATTTTCTCTGTGAAATTTGTAGATTTGTAGGTAGGATTTGGCTTGATGATCCCCATATAAGGAACCAATTTTTAAACCAATTGGGAAATTCATTTGGCTCAGTTAATTTAAACTGAATATACCAGTTATGTGAATTTTTTGTATTATGGTATGTAAAAACTTCATCCCAAGCTTTTATATATTCGAAGTAGTAATAGGATTTGATTTTAAATCCTTTCGCATTGGTGATCCTTGATTTTAAAGGATCTAGTCCCCATTCTTGGTAAGAAATAACTTTTTTGATTTGAAATTTGGAGTATGCTATTTCTATATCTATGAATATATAACTTGTTTCCATAAGGATATTTTCACATCATTCCCTACATCTTTCATTCATATTATGATGCATATGTTGCCTTAAATATATGACAGCTATTTCAGTTGGATTTTTTGACTGGTGGTTACTTTCTATAATCAGCAAAAGAATATATGCTTTTTCCAAATATGAGGTTTTAGTACTAGAAGTTTGAGTACTTATTGGTGTTTGAAGGGGAGATATATCACTATCTCGTATTTGCCTTCTTATTATAACGTTTGATGTTGATGGTGATGCCAAGGTTTTCCCCGGGCTAGAGATTATTTCCATCGGTTTCTTTTGTTGATTCCTTTTGCCCTCCTTGCAAAAATTCTCGCGTTACAAAGTTAGGCAAATAATTGGTATTACCATTAATATGTTCTATAGTAAATTCAAAAGCAGAGAGAATACCTTGCCATCTTGCGAAGATTTGTTTTGAAACGAGATTTGTTACATCTTTATGAAGGATATCCTTTGCTGCTTTGCAGTCAGTTCGTACAAGAAACGATTGGTTAAGCAGATCACTCTGGAATTTTGTAATAGCATGGACAATAGCAAGTATCTCTTTTTTCACTGTTGAATAATTTTGATGGGCCGGGTTCCAAGTTTTAGAAGTAAACCGGACCAACTGTTCTTGATTATTGATTTTCTGTTTTAAAACAGCACAAAGTCCTTGTTCTGATGCGTTTGTTTCTACTATTTTGAACGCTGTAGGACTGGATAGGGATAAACATGGTAACTCTTTAGCCTTTATTTTAGTCTTGTTGACCGCCTTGGTATGCTTATCAGTCCACTCTGGAGGATGCTTTTTCAATCTTTGAAATAAAGGTTTAGCATCTAGGGCCAGATCTTTGTAGAAATCAGAAATATAATTTAAGCATCCAAAAAATCTTTGTAATTCGGTTTTTCCCTTTATTATATCTGAAAATTTGGACACGAATTCTATAGCTCTCTCTATTAATGGGAATGATCCTTCCTTGAAAAATATTGTCCCAGAAATCTTATTTTTGTTTGGCATAGATTTATCTTTTTTGCTGAAACCACTAATCCGGTTTGGGGTTCTCTATCAACCTGGGTTTTGTTTTGCACTCTTCTAAGGATATCATGAAAACTATAATCTTCTTTTGTCGAACAAGAGAAGATTCTGCCTTTTCAGAAGGAGTTTTGGACATGTTGATATATTGAACTAAAGCTTCCCTCTTAGCCTCTGGATCCGTAATTTTGTCGATAAGATCTATAATCAGATATTCTTTTTTTGTAAGAGTGTCTGAATCAAAACTACTAATGATAATATCTTCATCATCATTGATTTCTCCAACTAACATTTCATTTTCTGAATAAGAAGAATCAGAAGTTTCTTCTTTCATTTGGAGTATTTCAAATATTTGGGTTTTAAGATAATTATCTATTTCTATAGAGTTGATTTTCCTTTTAACTCTACACTTATTTTTCTAATGGCATACTTTGCCACAATTATAACAAACATGAATTTTATTTTTTCCCTTACTTTTAAAGGATGGTTTGTCCTGTAAAAATTTCCTGGAAAACTTTTCTCTTTTCTTTGAAGATTGTTTAAATCTTTTTTTCTTGAAATTTTCATGCTTTTCTTTTCGAAAGGGTTTTGAAGGGGGTAGGGTATTATAACCAAACTGTTCACAGATATCTCCTAACTCCTTTCTCCCCGTTATTTTCTGTTTTTCCAATTGTCTTCGAAGTTTTAGGTCTGTACACAATGCTAGACCTTCATCACAAATTTCGGCTGATAGTTCTTCTAGGGTATACAGAGAATAAGGAATAATTCCACCATGTTTATTTTTAAGCCTTGTTTTTACCTTTTTTACAAAAAGGTGTGGTAGTCCAGCTACAAATTTTTCTTTCCAATGGTCTGATTTACTATCCTCTTTTGATAGTAATTTTGAAAAGAATACATCTTTATACCACTTATAATGAGAGAGTGTAAGACATCTTAGATTTGATAACAAATCTTCATATCTTGCTGCCAACAAAGCAGTGCTTCCTACGAAATAGAGGGTAATTGTATATATTAGTGTATTGACTGCATCTCCTTCTTGGATTATACTGTCTTGGCCATTTTTCATTTTTGACTACCCATTGTTTTGAGGTATTCAATATTTGATTTTTTAATTCTTCATCCATATGAAAATCCCACCAACCTCTTAACCATCTTGTAAATTCACATATTATGGCCTTGGCTATCTCGTGGTCTTGATTTCCACTCGCCTTACAGGCAGTGACATATATAGTCATGTGTTTCATAAGATCTAGGATTTGATTTTAGCCATGCCGTTTATGTTCCAGTTTATTATGGATTTCCCAAAATAGGAGACCGAGGTAGAAATTATGTCTTCTTCTATTTGAAGATCTACTGGGTTGGTCTAGGATAGTACATTCTGGTTAGGGATACTGGTCTTATTTTTCTCCCATAATCAATTCTATTAACTTCTAAGCTTTCTGTATTAAAAGCTTTTTCTATGTCAGAAATTTCTTGGTCAGGCTCCTTTTGTAGGACTTGAATATCTCCTTCCTTGTTTTTAAAAGACTAACCTTTCTCCCTTTCATTGATTTTCAACTTTTCCAATCTTTTAACCAATTCGTCAACTAATTCCCTATTGTCTTCTTTTTTCTTTATTCCTTGTAAGCTAAATTTTCCTGTCTCAATAGTTGGAGGAGGTTTAAACAGAACAACCTCTTTTTGCTTACCAATTTTTTTATCTCCTGCAGTCAGTTTTAATCTATTAACTGCATTTTCTATTCTTTTAGTTTGCT
This sequence comes from Amborella trichopoda, assembly GCF_000471905.2. Next base: position 5,538,578 of record NW_006499436.1, read on the forward strand.
TTCCTATTGTTTGGAGGAAAACATTTATATAATTATTTTGTTCAATGATATGATGTATACCGTCGAGCTTGGCCATGTTATGGTCAGCTTCTTTAGGTCCTATTTTAAAGGGTGAGGCTTTTACTTCAATTTTCTCCTCGAACTTTTCTTCTTAAAACCCAAATATTTGAGATACTCCAAATGAAATAAGAAACTTCTGATTCTTCTGATTCAGAAAATAAATTGTTAGCTGGAAAAATTAATGATGATGAAGATATTATCATTAGTAGTTCTGATTCAGGCTCTGATACCATAATTTAGCAGAAGCATACAAAAACATATATATGAGAAATATGAGACTAGGAGCTATCTCTTAGCGTCCTTCTCTTTTCTCTCTCTCTTAGTTAATATATTTGGTGGTATATCCAACCATCCAGCTCCCCTTATCAGAGTCAGTGTGAAGTTTCCCCTCTCCCTCAGTTTGTGAGTTTGTAAAAGCTTGATGAGTTAGTGTGTGATTGTGAGTTTGTAAAAGCTTGATGAGTTAATGTGTGATTCCTCTTGAAGTTCAAGCAATTAAAGTCTTGTTGTTGTTGCTTTTCTCGTCGATCCTCTGTATGTAAGTTTTTCATTATGCGTATGTATTTAAAAGCTTGCTCGCTTGTTCATGTTTTATGAAAGCTCCTAGTCTCATATTTCTCATATATATGTTTATGTATACTTCTACTAAATTATGAATATATGTATTAAATTATTTAGTAGCATGACTCGTATGGTTAGCAAATGCCTTTCATTTTACAACTGATTTTTGTCTCTAATCATTTTCATAAAAGGCCATGTTTTTTCCTTTTTTTTTTTTTTTTGAACGGTAACATACGACTTATTATTAATTCATATGTAAAATACAAGATGTTCAAACAATGACACAATATTACAGACAAGGAATAGCCAATAGAGAGGGAATATGGGCTCCTCCTTAGCAAGAACATCGACATCTTCATTCGCCTCTCTATAACAATATTAGACCGTCGTCATAGAGGTTGACAAAATATCCCAAACTTGATGAAAAATAGTCCTTAATCTCCAAGTGATTTGGCCTTCCTCTTACTCCAGGCAATGACATTTGCCGAGTCTCCTTCGATAATCTTGTCCCTTTTCAAAGTGCATGGCAATTTCAAACCTTCTAATAAACCTCGTGCTTCCGCCTCATTTGTTGTTGTGATATCACATCACTTGCTGTTGTGATATCACAAGGACCCGAGTAAGAAAAAATAATGTGACCCAAATTATTTCTGATGAGTCCACCTTAGTCGGTTGGCCCTAGATTGCCAAGTGAATTTCCATCAAAATTAAGTTTGAAGGAATTCACTGGTGGTGGTATCCAAACAACCTCACTGCGAGTGTTGATAGTAATACTCAAAGTCGCCACTGTCGAAGGATTGCTAATGATAAGACTTTTAGGAATGAAGCCACTATCCTTATGTGTACGGAACTAATCAACTGCAATTGCTAAAATATTCGATTTTAATGTAGACAGATTTGCACTTATACTATCAAAGACTCTTACATTTCTTTCCTTCAAGACATTCCAAAGAAGGCTAGCCCAAATATATCTCCAAAGGATAGTTCCCATCTTTGAAATATCGGGTGTGATCCATTAGTCAAGAGGAGTTATGACATTTTGGGGCAAAAGGAATGATAAATTGAGGCACTGACGAGCCCAATCCCAAAGATAAGTTACAAAAGGGAATGAGACGAAAAGATAATGCGAAATTTCATCACTAGATTTGCACATGATACATATATTGGTGATGATAAACCCCCTCTTTCTCAAGTTGTTAACAGTTGCTAATTTATCTCGACACATGATCCATAAGAATAATTGTACTTTAAGAGGCACATGCAATTTCTTAATCTTGAATAAACCAACATCTAATTCTCACCAACAATCAGAAAATAAAGGTTGTAGGTGGACTTAATCGAAAAGTCTCCCGAAGGGGTAAGATCTCAAATAAAGCTATCATCCATATTTGGAGTCAAATATGTGCATTCAATAATTCCAACAATGTTTGATACTCAATGAATTTGTCTGTACCTCTTCTATTCCTGCAAGGAATAGACCAAACAATATTAGTATAAACACCCTCACTAGCCTCCTTGACAGATGGCTGGTTTAAAGCTTTTGACAAAACTTTAGGGAAAAGGTATCTCAATGGTTCATCTTTAATCCATTTGTCAAACCAAAAAAGAGTGGATTTTTTATTCCCCACTATTTTTCGGAATTACCGTAGATACACAGATATCTCATAGTCAATACATCTTCAAACATAAGACAAACTTGTCTTGTTTCTTGGACTTTTAGTGAGGCCAAAGTTCAAATCTATTCCATATTTTTCTCTCAAAACAAGCACCCAGAAAGACTTAGGTTGTGTATGGATCCTCCAGCACCATTTTACTAAAAGCGTTGAGTTCATATGTTTCAGTCTCCTAACACCCAATCCCCCCTCCCCCCTCATTTATTGGTCTACAAAATTTTTCTCAACTCATCAGATGAAATCTCCTCCTTCTTATGTCATCTTCCCACAAGAAACTTCTCATAATTCTTTCAAGTTGTTTTTCAACTTCTTTTGACATCTTAAATAAAGACATAAAATATATCGAGAGGTTAGATAAAGTGGATTTAATCAATGTATATCTTCCCCTCATAGAAAGAGTTTTAGCTTTCCAAGTGTTCAGTTTTTTATCAAATCTCTCCACCACTAGATCTCAAATTGATCTTGAAGGCCTCGAATCTACTAGGGGAATTTCCAAATAAGTACATGGTAAGGACTCAACACCACAACCAAATAAATGTGTCATTCTTGATACTACCATTTGTGGACAGCTAATACTAATGAGATTGGTTTTACTCAATAAGTCTAGTTGAGAGTTCCACGTTTTTCAAAAAAATCCATAGGAAAGTGATTTCAGTAACGGTGGGATCACATGGTATCATTAGCATACTGTAAGTGTGATATTATAAGACCATTATTACCAATACTAATACATGATATGATCATTTGTACTGTCAATCCATTAAGCATGACACTAAAGCTCTCAGCTACCAAAGTATATAAAAAAGGTGAAAGAGAGTTCTCTTGTCTCAATCATTTTGATGCTTTGATAAAACTAGTTGCTTTGCCATTAATAAGAATTGAAAAATGGGTAGAAGATAGACAACCGTCAATCCACAATCTCCATGTTGAACGAAAACCCACTTTAGCCATGATGCTTTGTATAACCCCCCAATCAACCTTATCATATGCCCTCTCAATGTCTAGCTTACAAATAAGGTCTGGTTTGTCATCCATGATTATTGAATGGATACATTCTTGTGTAACCAAAATATTATCCATAAGTTGCCTATCCTTCAAGAATGTTGATTGTGGTTCTTTAATAACCATGTGAATCACCTGTCACAGTCTATTAGCTAAAATTTTTGCAATGATTTTATTAAGACTGCCAATAAGACTATTAGGCTGAATATCCTTGATATTCGCAATGATTTGTTTCTTTGGGATTAAAGCAATAAAAGTAGAATTCGTGGCAATATTAATTTTACCCCTCCAATAAAATTCTTCAAATAATTGAAGAATATCATCTTTCAAAATATCCCAAAAGATTGAAAAAATGCCATTGGATATTCATCTAGGCCAGGAGCCTTTTCTCTGCCTAGGTCAAAGACTACATCTTTGATTTCTTACTCTTCACTTTTTCTCGCCAACCACTGAGTTTGTTCTAACGACAACTTATTGAAGGTAGATCGTGAATGGATAGTTGAATCTCACTATCAGCCTCGTAAGACTTCTTGAAATGTTCAACCAAGGCCCTATCAATCTCTGACATGTTGTCATAGTCTACTCCTTCAATATGGAGGCTTTGAATTGAGTGACCCCTTTTTCTTGCATTACAATATCATGAAAGAATCTTGTGTTTCTATTGCCCTCCTTGAACCATTACACACGAGATCTTTGTTTCCAATGAATTTCCTCCAAATTAAGCAACTATTTATATGTAGCTACCCATAAACTTCTATCTCTTAATTGATCCTGTGTTAGAACACCTCCCATAAACTGAACATTATCTAACTCCTCTACATGAGGCTTTGTTTCCCTGATTTTAGATTGTAAATTTTCCCAAATATTCATTGTCTATGTAATAATCCTTTGTTTTAATAGCTGGAGCTTCTTTGAAATTTGGAAACCTTTCCAACCATCAATGATAGTATTTTTTCAGAAGTCTTCAATCAAGCTGAGTAAAAATCTCTCTAATAGCCATGTCAATTCAAATCTAAATGGGGATGGTCCATACAAGAAACCTCAGTGTTAAGGAGAAGCGGGACATGATCAGAGGAGATTTTTAGTAGGGCTTTCACACTTATTTTTGGGAAACGAGTAACAAATTCAGACGAAGCAAAAAACCCGTCTAACCTTGTCAAAATAGGATCTTGTAAATTATGATTGGACCAGGTATAATTAGCCCTAAAAGAAGGAAGATCAATCAATTCATGGTACTGTATAAAACCTTTAAACAATCTCATACAGGAGGACATAGAAGGAGAAGATGAAGATTCACTTGGCCATCTAATAATATTAAAGTCACCAAAAACCAACCAAGGCACATTCAAATTTAACTGAATGTTTGTTAGTTCCTAAAAAAAGCAGATTTGTCAGCAGCTGTTAGGACCCCACAGCCATGATCCTACCGTTCTCGTCAGAGGGTGGCAAGGTACGGGTTCGTGATTCAGAGGTAGCGAACGCTACTTAGGAAAACGGTAACTCAAGCAAACCAAGAAAGTAAATAAACTCTATAAAAAAATGCACAAAATCAACTTATATTATTACATAAACAACTTGGCGTAATATAATTGTTTAAGGCACTGAAGTCCTAGGTACACAACGTCTAACTTCAATATAGACAAAAAACATAGCCCACGACCGCTAGATACATACAAACAAAAGATCTGCTCGGCATGTACGAGCCTTCGTCAACCAGATCGATCACCCTACTGGTTGTTTTTAACATGTAGCTTCTACTCTACAGGGATGGAAAAACAGAAATGAGCTATAAAGCCCAGTAAGAGGATCTATTTGCTATGCAAAAATGATATATCCATCCAGGCATCATGAATAATTTTTTTGACTATAAGCAATCTTAATGAAAAAGGAATTCAATTTAGCAATCTTATCAATATAATCATCACGGATGACATATCGAACATCATGACTATCATATAATCAATATAACTATCATCATTAACATTCACACATCCAATCATTAACCACTCACTCCTTAGATTCACCTATTCTCGAAATAGAAGCCCGATTCATCAGGCCAAGCCAAACCCTATTGTTTAGGACTTTTGTCATCACTTGAGAGAGAGGGTATTGACAATGAGTGTCCTATTCGGTAATGCCCTCACACTTATACACACAGTCCCCATCGTGCTTTGAGGCTTTGATAGACACTTGCCTTGCAAGGCACGAGTTACTATTTACTTTTTATAATACACTAAATTTCGGGGGCGCGACTCACCCATTACACCTTCCACCTAATTCTCCTCTTATCCTACAGGGAGTTAACAAATATTGTCGGCCTTACTCTCTTATCAATTCACATTATACCACCACGGGTAACCCGTGCATGGCATCACTGAATCACTTCACTATTATCAATCACAAAAGAGGGTCATGCTTGGAGCATGCCTTCATATCACTCTTCACTTAGCATTCATTATTTGACACTTAGGACTTTCACATTGCGCAACACATTTCATTGCATAGCATTCATTATATGGCACTTCAAAACATGAATATTACATGGCACTCACTAATTAACATTCACACTCATGGCATGATATTCGCTACATAGTATGCACATTCACTATTTAGATATCACATAACATTTACTAAATAGCATTCACATCCTTTCATGGTGTTTACTGCATAGCATTCACATTCACCAATTGAATATATCACATAACATTTAATAAATAGCATTTCATTTACTGCATAGCATTGACATTCACTAATTGAATATCATATAACATTCACTAAATAGCATTCATATTTGAGCATGCACAATTTTTGGAAAGTTCTGTCAATAATAACCTAATCCCCATAAAATGGGCGTAGCTTTCAATCTATGGGGTTTTTCACGAAAGTCTTTACATGCAATTTTGAGTGTTCCCATAACCTCTCAAATGGTGGTGATTTGAAAGAAAAATGATCTCTTTTGGTCAATCAAAATTGGTGGCAACTGTGACATCAGTTCTGAGTTTATATAATAGCTATCCATAGTGACATGTCTTCGCATTTAATCATGTAACTATCAAATTAGGAAGAATTTCAGAAAGTGCTCAACATGTGATTTCAAGCTTACTCATAAATTTTTAAAATGACTATGGTTTGGAAGAAAACGGACATCATTTGGCCGTTGAAAATGCATGACTACAGGAAAATCAATTCTGCAATTTATTAAAACTGTCTACAATGACCTATTTACATAATTGAGAGTATAGCATCTCATTCATGAAGAATTTGAACATCATTTTAACATGAATATTATAGTAGACGCATATACGGTTCAAATAGCGGTAATTTGAAGGTATTTGGATGCTTATTAGTTGGCCAAAATTTCGGTAAAAAGTAGGTGACAGTGGATGGAATTTCTGTTATCTGTCAACAGTGACATATTCACACATTATGGACTGTAAATCCAAAAATATGAGGAATTTCAAAATAGTACAAGAAGTAAAATTATATTAGATAAACATATCTTTCATTCAAGGCCAATTTGGGTCTATTTAGCCACTATTTGGTCACTGAACAATTTGATACAAAAACACCCACAATTCCTGGAAATTTCATTCCCCAATTTTACGACTTACTAGAGCATAAATAATGTCTTTCAAGCCTAAGTCTAATCTCCAGTTAAAACCTTCTTCAACTTAACTAAATTTACAGGAAGATTTTACAAACATTTCGCAATTAACATAGGCTAACCAAGCATGGATTCTAACGCTTCATTTCCAAGATTTCAGGCTTACTTTTGCACATTCATACACATGTTCCTACATTCTACTCATCTACACCTCATGCTTGAATGAAATTAGTAATACATAGCTTCTAAATCCACCTACCTGATGAGAAATAGTGCTCCCAACTCCTTCTTACACCGTCTCCTCAAGCTCCCACAATGAGCTCTAATGGAGTAGTGGGTAGAGAACTTAAGAGTTTGCCCGAGAGAGAGAGAGAGAGAGAGAGAGAGAGAGAGAGAGAGAGAGAGAGAGTAGTAGAGTAGTAGAGTAGAGTAGTACGTACTACTACGTAACGACGTACGTACGTACGTAAGTAAGTAAGTACGTACGTACGTACGTACGTACGTACGTACGTACGTACGTACG
>NW_006499436.1:5546113-5573914 GCF_000471905.2 Amborella trichopoda
AGAGAGAGAGAGAGAGTTTTAGAGAGAAGAGTACACCTAACACCTCATAAAGGAGGCGTCAAATTTAAATGAAATGGGCTTACTTAGATGCCACGCCATTTAATGAAAGGTAAAAGTAAGAGAAAAAGATTGTGGACAGAATGTCTATTTTATAAAGATAAACCCTCAATTATTATGCAATGATATATTAACAAGGGTGTGACTAATTTTGAGGACTAACTTATTTAATAATAATATCACATTATTTATTGATATATATTATTGGTATCTTTTAGAATTATTATTCCTATGATTATTATTTTCTAGTTTTTATAAAAAAAAAATTTGGATCGTTACATCATCCCCCTCTAAAAAGGGATTTTGTCTTCAAAATCGTATAATTGATCATCACACAAATGGGGGCTTAAGAATGGCACTTCTCTCCAAAAAAGCTACTAAGGCAAGCACACACTCACAACCAACTTATGCCTAGAAAGGCGTCCAAAATCATAAGCATCCAAAAGAATCAAATTCTATGGGCAGACTCTAACACACAAATACACAACACATAGATCTGAGTCAGATCTCCAAGAGTTCCCCCCCCCCCCAGAGTTCAATTATAGTTTAACACACTAAGCTCTGAATCACAAGTTAAGAAATACAATACACTCAAAGTATGTCTATCAAATCTCATATTATAGGTCATGCAATACAATACGCTCAAAGCTTGTCGACTGCCATGCATCATTGACCATGCAATACACTCAAAGCAGGCCAATCAAGTTTCATATCACAAGTCGGGGAATGCAATACGCTTAAAGCATATCGTCTGTCGCACATGCAATACACTCAAAATAGTCCAATCCAAATATATCACAAGTCAGGCAATGCAATATGCTAAAAGCATGTTGTCTGTCACACATCATTGACCATGCCATACACTCAAAGCAGGCCAATCAACTTTCATATCAAAAGTCAGGCAATGCAATATGCTCAAAGTATGCTGACTGTCACACATCATTGGCCATGCAATACGCTCAAAGCATGCCAACAATCACACATCATTGGCCATGCAATACGCTCAAAGCAGGCCAATTACAAGTCAGGCAATGCAATACTCTCAAAGCATGGCGACAGAATCACAAAATCAGGCCCTGTAATATGCTCAAAGCAGGCAACTCACTGTTATCAATTATGGTAATACAATATGCTCAAAGCAGACCAATCAAATCTCATATCATAGTATGGCAGCGCAATACACCTAAATCACGCCAATCAAACACACATCACAGTATGATAGTGCAGTCAAACACATATCACTTATCATCTCATAACTCCTCATATCGCATATCATACCACATCACATCACACTATCAAAATGATGCCATAATATAATAGAAAAGCAATCATGATCAAACATAATCCTAGCATCTCATATAACAATCAAAGGGCTTACTTTTGGTTCTCTCCGGTGGAGCCCCTGGCCTCCTGATCTACAAGGGAAAACACTCGACCTTGAGTCCTTGGCTTAGGCTCCCATCACGGGGCAAATTTTGATCAAGTGGCCCAGTATGCCACACTTAAAACATGGCTTCGTCCTTAGCCAGCACTCGGGAGCCGCGTGACCGAGCTTCCCACAAGAACCACATGGCACTGGTTGTTTCTATCTAATATCGCTCTGAAAGGTCCTCTGGGCTTTGTCACATCTCCGATCTCCTCTCTCTTGGAAATCTCTCAAAGATGGGGGCCTTGTCTTGCGCTGCTCCTTCCTCAGCCAGTATTCATCACAATCTCTCTCTATTTTCCTGACCAGATCCACCAGTGGGGAAAAATTCTTAAGATTGGCCGCCATTATTCTTCCTCGAATATCCGGCCTAAGGCCCCTCTCAAACTTATTTACTTTTCAAGCCTCCGTATTGATAACATGCAACGCATATCGAGAAAATTCAAAAAACTTAGCCGCATACTGCTCAACAGTTAACTTCCCTTCTTGCAATTCTATAAACTCTACTTCTTTCATCTCCTTTATAGAATCATGGAAATACTTCTCATTAAACGCCTCTAGAAAATAATCCCAGTTTACTTATGTCCCTGACCCTTCTCATGATTGCTTCACTGAGCCCCACCAATGCTCAGTATCTCCTTCTGACATGAAGCTTCCCAACGAAACCTTTGTTCCTTAGTGTATTGCATGACTCTAAAGATTTTCTCAACCTGCATCAGCAGTCTCTCAGCTTTCTCTACTCCACCAAGTCGTGCAAAGGTGGATGGCCCTAACTTCTTAAACTTCTCAACAAAACTAATATCATAAAGTCCTGGGCCAGAGGTAGTCGGAGTCGACATATTCTCCTTCATCATCTGAGTCATGGCCCTCAAAATCTTGAAAAATTCATTGAGGGCCTCGGCATTCTCATTGCTGGAGCTCGCATTATTTGTCTGAGTCCTCGACATCTCCCACTTAAAACAGGAACACCCAGTTAGCAACCTAGCCAAAACAATTATAGAGACACTTCTACAACTCTCTAAACCAAGGATCCTATCCTGGCTGCTCTGGTAACATAACTGTCACGACTTCACTCCCTAGCCCCTACCGTTCTCATCGAAGGGTGGCAGGGTATGGATTCGTGATTCAAAGGTAACAGACACTACTCAAGACAGAGTGGCACGTTTCTTTGATAAAACGGTAACTCAAGCAAACCAAGAAAGTAAAGAAACTCTATCCAAAAATGCACAAGATCTAGGTAAAATAAAAGTGAAACTTATATTATTACATAAACAACTTGGAGTAATACAATTGTTCAAGACACCGAAGGCTTGAGTACACAACGTCTAACTTCAATATAGATAAAAACATGGCCCACGGCCGCTAGGCACATACAAGCAAAAGATCTCCTCGACAGGCACGAGCCTTTGTCAACCAAATCGATCACCCTACCGGTTATTCTTGACCTGTAGCATCTACTCTACGGGGATGGAAAAAGAGGAATGAGCTATAAAGCTCAGTAAGAGGATTTAGTTGTTATGCATCAGTCATATATCCAAACAAACATCATGAATAATTCTTTTGACTATAAGCAAACATAGTGGCAAAAACTTTCAATTTAGCAATCTTATTATCAATATAATCATCACGGATAGCATATCGAACATCATGACTATCATATAATCAATATAACTATCGTCATTCACATTTACACATTCAATCATTTACCACTTACTCCTTAGATTCACCTATTCTCGAAATAGATGCACTATTCATCAAGGTAAGTCAAATCCTATTATTTAGGACTTCTACCATCATTCGGGAGAGAGGGCAATGACAATGAGTATCCAATTTGATAATGCCCTCACACTTACACACACAGTCCCGAGTGTGCTTTGGAGCATTGATAGACAATTGCCCTGCAAGGTACGATTTATTATTTACTTTTATAATACACTAAATTTCGAGGGGGGAGCGACCCACCCATTACACTTTCTACCTAATTTCCCTCCTTTCCTACAAGGAGTTAACAAACATTGCTAGTCATACTCTCTTATCTAGTCACATCACACCACCACGGGTAACCCGTGCGTGGCGTCCCTCACTCACTTCACTACTATCAATCACAAAAGAGGGTCATGCTTGGAGCATTCCTTCAGATCACTATTCACTTAGCAATCATTCTTTAGCACTCAGGCTTTTCACATTTCCAACGTATTTCATTGCATAGCATTTATTATATGGCACTTTAGCACATAATTTTACATGGCACTCACTAATTAACATTCACACTCATATCATGATACTCGCTACATAGTATGCACATTCACTACTTAGATATCATATAACATTCACTAAATAGCATTCACATCACTTTCATAGTGTTTACTGCATAGCATTCACATTCACCAATTGAATATCACATAACATTTACTAAATAGCATTTCATTTACTTCATAGCATTCATATTCACTAATTGAATATCATATAACATTCACTAAATAGCATTCATACTTGAGCATGGACAATTTCTAGAAAGTTCTCTCAATAGTGACCTAATCCCCATAAAATGGGCGTAGCTTGCAATCTGGGGGGTTTCACGAAAGTCTTTACATGCAATTTTGAGTGTTCCCATAAATCTCTCAAATGGTGGTGATTTGGAAGAAAAATGTTCCCTTTTGGTCAGTCAAAATTGGTAGAAACAATGACATCAGTTTTGAGTTTCCATAATAGCTACCCACCGTGACATGCCTTCGCATTTAATCTTGTAATTCTCAAATTAGGAAGAATTTCGAAAAGTACTCAGCATGTGATTTCAAGCTTACTCATAACTCTTTAAAATGATTGTGGTTTGGAAGAAAACAGGCATCATTTGGTCGTTTACAATGCATGACCATAGGAACATCAATTATGCAATTTATTGAAACTGTCCACAGTGACCTATTTACATAATTGAGAGGATACCTTCCCATTCATGAAGAATTTGAACATGGTTTTAACATGAATATTATAGTAGACGCATATACGGTTCAAATGGAGGTGATTTGGAGGTACTTGGATGCTTATTGTTTGGCCAAAACTTCAGTAAAACGTAGGTGACAGTGGATGGAATTTCTGTCGTCTGTCAACAGTGACATATTCACACATTATTGACTGTAAATCCTAAAATATGAAGAATTTCAAGATAGTATAAGAAGTAAAATTATATTAGACAAGCATATCTTTCATTCAAGCAATTATATTTGGTCGGTGCATAAACACCCACAATTCTTGTAAATTTCATTTCCCAATTCATTCCCCAATTTTACTACGTACTAAAGCATAAATTATATCTTTCAAGCCAAAGTCTAATATTCAGTCAAAACTTTCTTTAACTTAACTCAATTTATAGGAGCGTTTTACAAACATTTTCACAATTAACATAGGCTAACCAAGCATGGATTCTAACACTTAATTTCCAAGATTTTAGGCTTACTCTTTCTTATCCATACACATGTTCCTACATTCTACTCTTCTACACCTCATGCTTAAATAAAATGAAAAATACATAGCTTCTAATCCACCTACCTGATCAGAGACAATGCTCGCAACTACTTCTTACACCGTCTCCTCATGTTTCCACAGTGAGCTCTAATGGAGCAGTGGGTAGAGAACTTAAGAATTTGCTCTAGAGAGAGAGATAGTTTTAGAGAGAGAGCACACCTAACACCTCATAAAGGAGGTGTCAAATTTAAATGACATGGGCTTACTTAGATGCCACACCACTTAATGAGAGGTAAAAGTACGAAAAAAAGATAGTCGACCGAATGTCCATTTTATAAAGATAAACCCTCAATTATTATGCAATGATGCATTAACAAGGGTGCGACCATTTTTGAGGACTAACTTGTTTAACAATGATATCACATTATTTATTGTTAATCAATATTTATATTAATAATATAAAATTATCAATATATCTTTTAGAATTATTACTATTATTATTATTTTTCCAGGTTTTATAAAAAAAACAATTTGGGTCGTTACATCATCCCCCCCTAAAAAGGGGTTTTGTCCTCAAAATCATATAGTTGATCATCACACAAATGGGGGTTTAACAATGACACTTCTCTCTAAACAACCTACTGCGGCAAGCACACACACACAATTAAGTTACGCCTAGAAGGCCGTCCAAAATCCTAAGCATCCAAAATAATCAAATTCTATGGGCAAACTCTAACACACAAACACACAACACATAGATCTGAGTCAGATACCCAAGAGTTTCCCCCATATAATTCAATTACAGGTTAACACACTAAACTATGACTCACAAGTTAAGCAAAACAATACAGTCAAAGTATGCCAATCAAATCACTTATTATAGGTCAGGCAATGCAATACGCTCAAAGCATGCCAACCGCCACGCATCATTGACCATGCACTACACTCAAAGCAGGCCAATCAAATTTCATATCACAAGTCGGGTAATGCAATACGCTCAAAGCATGCCGATTGTCACACATCAATGACCATGCAATACACTCAAAGTAGGCCAATAGGCCAATCAAATTTCATATCACAAGTCGAACAATGCAATACGCTCAAAGCATGCTGACTGTCACACATCATTGACCATGAAATACACTCAAAGCAGGCCAATCAAATTTCATATCACAAGTTGGAATTTGCAATATGTTCAAAGCATGCCGATTGTTACGCATCATTAGCCATGCAATATGCTCAAAGCATGCCAACTATCACACATCATTGGCCATGCAATACGCTCAAAGCATGCCAACTATCACACATTAATGGCCATGCAATACCCTTAAAGCAGGACAATGACAAGTCGGGCAATGCACTACTCTCAAAGCATGTCGACATAATCACAAATTCAGGCCCTGTAATACGCTCAAAGCAGACACCTCACTGTTATTAATTTTGGTCATGCAATACGTTCAAAGCAAACCAATCAAATCTCATATCATAGTATGACAGCGCAATACACCTAAAGCACGCCAATCAAACACACATCACAATATGACAGTGCAGTCAAACACATATCACTTATCATCTCATATCTCCTCATATCACATATCATACCACATCACATCACACTATCAAAATGATGTTATAACGGAACAGAAAAGCAATCATGGTCATCTCATATAACAATCAAAGGGCTTACTTTGGTTCTCTGGGGTGGATCCCCTTGCCTCCTGATCTACAAGTGCAAACACGCAGCCTTGGGTCCTTGGCTTAGGCTCCCAACACGGGGAAATTTCTGATCAAGTGGCCCAGTATGCCACATTTAAAACATGGCTTCGTTCTTAGCCAGCACTCGGGAGCCGCGTGATCGAGCTTTCCACAAGAACCACATGGCACTGGCTGGTTCTGTCTAATATCGCCCTGAAATGTCCTCGGGGCTTTGTCATGTCTCTGATCTCCTCTCTTTTGGAAATCACTCGAAAGCGGGGGCCTTGTCTTGTGCTGCTCTTTCCTCAGCTGGTATTCATCACAATCTCTCTCTATTTTCCTGACCATATCCACCAGTGTGGAAAAAGTCTTAAAATTGACCACCAATATTCTTCCTCGAATATCCGGCCTAAGGCCCATCTCAAACTTATTACTTTTCGAGCCTCCGTATTGATAACATGCGACGCATATCGAGACAACTCTGAAAACTTAGCCGCATCATGCTCCATAGTTAACTTCCCTTGTTTCAATTCTATAAACTCTACTTCTTTCCTCTCCTTTACAGAATCAGGGAAGTACTTCTCATTAAAGGCCTCTAGAAAATTCTCTCAGTTTACTTCTGTCCCTGACCCTTCCCATGATTGCTTCCCTGAGCCCCACCAATGCTCAACATCTCCTTCTGATATGAAGGTTCCCAGTCTAACCTTTTGTTCCTTAGTGCATTGCATGACTCTAAAGATTTTCTCAACTTGCATCAGCCATCTCTCGGCTTTCTCTACTCCACCAAGTTGTGCAAAGGTGGGTGACCCTAACTTCTTGAACTTCTCAACAAAACTACTATCATAAAGTCTTGGGCCAAAGGCAGTCGGAGCCGTCATATTCTCCTTCAACATGTTGGTCATGGCCCAAAAAATCTTGAAAAATTCACCGAGGGCCTCGGCATTCTCATTGCTAGAGCTTGCATTATTTGCCTGAGTCCTCAGCATCTCCCACCTAAAACAGGAGCACCCAGTCACCAACCTCGCCAAAACAATTCAAGAGACAGTTCTACAACTCTCTAAGTTAAGGATCCTATATTGGCTGCTCTGATACCATAACTGTTGCGACCCCACTCCTTGGCCCCTACCGTTCTCATCGGAGGGTGGCAGGGTACGAGTTCATGATTCAGAGGTAGCGAACACTACTCAGAAAAGAGTGGCGCGTTGCTTTGCCAAAGTGGTAACTCAAGCAAACCAAGAAATTAAAGAAACCCTTTACAAAAATGCACAAGATCTAGGTAAAATAAAAGTGAGACTTATATTACAACATAAACAACTTTGAGTAATATAATTGGTCAAGGCACCGAAGGCCTGGGTACACAACGTCTAACTTCAATATAGACAAAAACATGGCCCACGGCCGCTAGACACCTACAAGCAAAAGACCTCCTCGGCAGGTAGAAGCCTTCGTCAACCAGATCGATCACCCTACCGATTGTTCTTGATCTGCAGCTTCTACTCTACAGGCATGGAAAAAGTGGAATGAGCTATAAAGCCCAGTATGAGGATCTAGTTGCTATGTATCAATAATATATCCATTCAGGAATCATGAAAAATTCTTTTGACTATAAGCATTCATAGTGAAAAAAGTATTCAATTTAGCAATCTTATCAATATAATCATCACGGATGGCATATTGAACATCATGGCTATCATATAATTAATATAACTATCATCATTCACATTCACACATCCAATCATTAACCACTCACACCTTAGATTCACCTATTCCCAAAATAGATGCACTATTCATCAGGCTACGCCAAATCCTATTGTTTAGGACTTCTACCATCACTCGGGAGAGAGGGCAATGACAATGAGTGTCAAACTCGATAATGCCCTCACACACACAGTCCCCATTGTGCTTTGGGGCTTTGATAAACACTTTCCTTACAAATCATGATTTATTATTTACTTTTTATAATACGCTAAATTTCGGAGGCGGGGGGGAGCGACCCATCCATTACACTTTCTACCTAATTCCCCTCCTATCGTACAAGGATTTAACAAATATTGCTGGCCATACTCTCTTATCAAGTCACATCACACCACCACAGATAACCCATGCGTGGCGTCACTCACTCACTTCACTACTATCAATTACAAAAGAGGGTCATGCTTGGAGCATTCCTTCATAACACTATTCACGTAGCATTCATTCTTTGGCACTTAGGCCTTTCACATTTCCAACATATTTCATTGTATAACATTCATTAGATGGCACGTTAGCAAATGAATATTACATGGCACTCAATAATTAACATTCATACTCATGTCATGATACTCGCTGCATAGTATGCACATTCACTATTTAGATATCACATAACATTCACTAAATAGCATTCACATCCCTTTCATGGTGTTTACTGTATAGCATTCACATTCTCCAATTGAATATCACATAACATTTACTAAATTGCATTTCATTCACTGCATAGCATTCGTATTCATTAATTGAATATCATATAACATTCACTAAATAGCATTCATACTTGAGCATGGACAATTTATGGAAAGTTCTGTCAATAGTGACCTAATCCCCATAAATGGGCGTAGCTTTCAATCTAGGGTTCTTTCACGAACGTATTTACATGCAATTTTGAGTGTTCCCATAAGCCTCCCAAATGACGGTGATTTGGAAGAAAAATTTCTAAGTTTCCGAAATAGCTACCGACAGTGACTCGTCTTCGCATTTAATCATGTAACTCTCAAATTAAGAAGAATTTCGTAAAGTGCTCAACATATGATTTCAAGCTTACTCATAACTCTTTAAAATGACTATGGTTTGGAAGAAAACGGGCATCATTTGGTCGTCTAAAATGCATGACCACAGGAACATCAATTCTGCAATTTATTAAAACTGTCTGCAGTGACCTATTTACATAATTGAGAGTATAGCTTCTCATTCATGAAGAATTTGAACATGGTTTTACATGAATTTTATAGTAAATACATATACGGTTCAAATGGCGGTGATTTGGAGGTATTTGGACACTTATTAGTTGGCCAAACGTTCGGTAAAAATAAGGTGACAGTGGCTGGAATTTTTATTGTTTGTCAAAAGTGACATATTCACACATTATGGACTCTAAATCCTAAAATATGAATAATTGCAAGATATTACAACAAGTAAAATTATATTAGACAAACATATCTTTCATTCAAGACCAATTTGGGTCCATTTGACCACTATTTGGTCACTGAACAATTCGATACAAAAACACCCACAATTCCTGAAAATTTCATTTCTCAATTCATTCCCCAATTTCACTACCCACTAAAGCATAAATAAAGTCTTTCAAGCTAAAGTCTAATATTCAGTCAAAACCTTTTTCAATTTAACTGAATTCACAGGAGGATTTTATAAACATTTTCACAATTAATATAGGCTAACCAAGCATAGATTCTAACACTTAATTTCCAAGATTTTAGGCTCACTCTTGCGCATCCATACACATGTTCCTACATTCTACTCTTCTACACCTCATGCTTAAATAAAATGAATAATACATAGCTTCTAAATCCACCTACCTGATCAGAGACAGTGCTCGCAACTCCTTACACCGTCTCCTCAAGCTTCCACAGTGAGCTCTAATGGAGCAGTGGGTAGAGAACTTAAGAATTTGCTTTAGAGAGAGAGATAGTTTTAGAGAGCGAGTACACCTAACATCTCATAAAGGAAGTGTCAAATTTAAATGAAATGGGCTTGCTTAGATGTCACGCCACGAGAGGTAAAAGTAAGAGAAAAAAATGGTGGATCGAATGTCCATTTTATAAAGATAAACCCTCAATTATTATGCAATGATATATTAACAAGGGTGCGACCATTTTTTAGGATTAACTTATTTAACAATAATATCACATTATTTATTGTTAATCAATACTTATAGTAATAATATAAAATTATCAATATATTATTGATATCTTTTAGAATTATTACTATTATTATTATTTTTTTTTTTTTCTAGTTTTTTTTTTAAAAAAATCTGGGTCATTACAACAGCTCTGTTAGTTCCATATACCACCAATAAACACTAAGAAAAATTATCTGGCCCCTTAAAAATAATGGAAATGTGTCTACTTGATAGAAAGTTTTGTGAAGCATTCAAAACTTAAGGATCCGAAAGGACCCAATTACCTCCAGAAGAACCAGAAGCATCTACTCCCAAAAAATCTAGGGAGCTATTTCCCCAAACCAATCTAGCAGTACGAAGAGTCGGGGCCTCCAATTTGGTTTCTTGGAGAAGCAAGAGATCAAACATTTCCTTTCTGTGAAAAGAAAGAGCATCTCTCTTGCATTGAGCGCTGTTGAGGCCCTTGACATTCCAACATAACACTTTCATAAAGACTGGCAACCATCTCTCTGTTTGGTGACCCTTGAATGACCAGTAAACATAGGCAGCGAAAGTTCAGAATGTGCACGAGGACAAACACTTACCTTACTGTGGTCATAATTAATATTGTATACCAAATTGTTAAGTTCTCTTTGAGGCCTCTGTTACTCCCCTTTTTATGCGTCTTTAACTGCTTGGAAGCAATCCTCCCAAATAAACTTCTCTACTGCATCTTTCTTCAGATTTCCTCTCTTAACTAGCATCAGAGAAAAAGCCAGTTTGAAACTCAACAATGGTGTTCTTTTGGGTTACTTGTAAGATGCGAGCTTCTTTTGGAAGCTACAGGATTTCTTATCTTTGATGGAAGTTTGTGGGAAGGAATTAATTGGCCACTCGTCCGAACATCCAAAAGGAAACTTTCCAAAAGCTTCGAACCGGTTATAGTAGGTAATATCATTATTTTTCAAAACAAATGATTTTTGGCATGGAATTTCCATAGCAGATTTTTTTGGAATGTTTCCATCAAATTTAACAACCCATTTTTTAATGATACGTTTCCCTTTAAGAGATGATGTGGCAGCGTAAAGAATGGTCTGAATTTGTCCTCCTATGAAACTTTCGACGATGATCGGTTGTCAATTTTTGAAACTCCATTGTTGTACCTTGAGACCGACAATAATGGCTTTTATGAACCATCATCCTTACTAGCATTTTGCTCACTATTCAAGCCATGATTCACATCTTCAGAAGTGACTTCAATGAAACCTCCCTTCTGAATTCGAATCTCTTTAAATATAAGTTTAAAATCAAAGCCTCCCAACTTTAAGATACCCTCTTTAGGATGATTTATACTTTTAGTTTCAACCAAAAAAACAATGGTATGACAGCTGGTTAAATTCCAATCAATCTTGATCAGCCGACTACATGGATTTGCTACCTCTTTAAAAATTTTAAAGGACCAAGCAATTATTGGAAGACTAGAAACCGCAAACCAGGACGATTTTGGTTTGATCAGGGAGGCTTCTAAAGCAAGGACCCATCTTTTTGCAACCAAATCAGCCCCCCAGAAGCGCCAAAATATCTGATTAATTACTTTAGTAGCTTCATCACAAAAACCCAGAAAAAAAAAAAATTTACCTCCTGGGATCGAGCGACACAACCTCGGGGTCTTAATCCAAGTTTTATCAACCCATTCTTGAAACATCTGTACTTCAAAAAATCTCTCCTTGAAAGTCACGATCACTGCTAATTGAATTCTCGTTTCTCGTTCTTTAATGTTATCATCTCAAACCAAAATAGTGGGGTTCCTATGGAGATGAGAACTCGAAAGAGAACATACAGCCCCAATATAAAAAACACCGCCTTTCTCCATCTTCTTCTTAGAATTCGTCTTTCTCAACTCTTCATCATTCTATCACCCAATTGCTGTTGTCACCACACCATCACTTCGTAGCTACTACTACTGTATTACTCGCTTTTACTTTGTGAAGAAATCAAGCCAAAAACTTTTCCTAATTGATTGGCCGTCTCACTCTTGCTTCTCTTTTCTTTTATCCTTTTTTAAGTTTTATTTTTATTTTTTCAATCTTTCTCTCAAAACGCGAGAGCCAGGGTCTCTAAGAGAGGGCAACATGGGTTTCAATGGCGTGAGGATTTCAGAGAGAAGAGGGGCTTCAGAGAGCGAAAGGGTTTCAAGGGTGTCTAGGGTTTCAGAGGTTTCAATGGCGTGAGGGTTTCAGGGTTTCTGGGGTTTCAAAGGTTACAGTGGCACGAGGGTTTCAAGGTTTCAGTGGTCAAAGAGAGAGAAAAAATGCCAACTACGACAGAGATTAGGAGTAGTGCATTGCTAAGACGCAGAGTAAACAAAAATTCAACAAGAATGCCAACTGTAACAATGGGTTTAGGGGGAAGGCGTCTAGTATTTCTGAATCAGTGTCTGAGAAAGCATCCCGGAAAGATGAGACTAGGGTTTCAGTGTCAAAGGGTTATGGGGCTTCGGAATCGGGCCTTGGAATCGGGGTCTATGGTAGAGAGAAAGAGAGGCCACATGAACTAAATATATTGATACCCAAACAATGAGTAAACCCTCCAACAGATCTACAGAATGCCCAAACAAACACCGAAAAGCCTGGATCTTTTTCACTATTTACTCACGCATTTGATTCTATGACAACCCTCCAAAAACATCATCAAGACCGTAACCCTGACATTTTATTCATTGCATCTACTTGAAATACAGTAAATGGGCCAAAAAATCGAGTTCTCTGTCATTCCAGGTGATGCAAGACTGAAGGAGAGAAAAGTTGAAAGCAAGCTTCGCCTCTGCAAAAAATGGCCCAAAAATGGAGCCCAATTTGCTGATGTGAAGATGACGCTTTTTTTAAATGGCTTCTGAGCTTCTAATGGTTGCGATGGCAGGGAGAATGGAGCGCGAATTTCAGTCAACCGATGGGTGCTTTTATGCAGCGGAGTTGCTGCAAGTCCTCCACCCTCTTGATCTTCGTGGGTTTCCTCCCACATCTCTCTGTCATTCAAACCCACTACTCGGTGGTCTCTGTATATTGTATACTTTGTACCTCGAATGGCAACCCTAACCATTCGCGTCCAAAAGTACTTTTGTTCTATGAGGCTATTATAAGACTAGCCATATTTTGAGATGGGATGTTTTGGCAGTCAAGATACGATATATTTATAGAAAGTGTGAGGCTCTGATATGGTTGTTGAGATGGACGAATGGAAATACAATGAATGTCAGAATTCAAAATAAATATATTTGAGAGAATTTAAAGATAGTTTTGATATGCGATAAAATGAGTAAAAGCAAACTTAAGTAGCCTATCTATATGTAGTGTCAATTTAGAATAATACATGTTAAGATGGGTGATTTAGTTCAAGTAGAAGGCTTTAAAAAAAAAAGAGAAAGGCTTAAAAAATATAGATGGAAGTAGTCCGAAGGCATGTGGTGACTTATGGTTGAACTGAGGTATAACCCTTGATAGAGAAGAAAATAGTTGGGATAATGCTCGGATGATGATTATGATAATAATGATCAATGTTCTTGTAGGTTTGCCAAAAACCCCATCCCATAAACTCTTATTTTAATTTTAATTTTATTGGTTTATTTTATATTTTATGGATCACTGATTCGAACAAATCCAGATTGTCATTATAATAGTCGACGTGGATTTGTTGGGTGAATGATCCACCCCACCCAAGTTTCATAACATGAAATGCCAATGGAGAAGATGAAAAAACCAGTGAATTATGATGTGAAACAAGAATGTAAAAGGAAACCAAGAACACCTTGCATAACAAGACAGGAGTTAAGAGGTCAGATAGGAGGCAGACTTAATGGCGTAGTTGATGAAAATGTTCTTTGAGCAAAGAAGTCTCAAGCCCATATGAAAACCCAAAAAGTAGTAGAGCTGTTGATATTAGTTACTGGTTAATAAAGATGTTCAACTAAAAACCATTGTTTTTGGATTTAGAAGCTCCCTCGTGGATGATTCAAAAGAACAAGAATAATGGGTTGATAGAGTATGGCCTTCTTACGTCCCCATAGCATGTAGAAAACTTGAGTTTAATGTTGAGCTTCCCCGTTTGAGCCCTTTTGCAAAATTATGGATGTAGAAGGAAACCCATATTTATGGGATAAAATAAATAAGATTCGTATTGCATGTCTGAGTGAAAAATATCTTGCAAAAAGCAAATAAACAATGACACCAAATTTATGTCGTTTATTTTTTTCAAGCTACGTCCACTTAGAGAAAGGCTGCCCCTTTTAATTGGGCAACAAGTCATTGGATTTGAGTTTCCAAAACTGCCCCTTTTAATTGGACAACGACTCATTGGATTTGAGTTTCCAAACTGGACATAGGAAATGGAGATCCTCCCACATGGGATGGACTCCCAACAATCTCCTCCACCTGTCCCATAGAAGAGGTTTTCCTTTACAGATTAACATGGTGCTCAGATGGCATCTATACCAGTCATGCTTTTGCATAGCTCCTGTTTGTCTCTAGACAAGGTCTTTTTGTCAACATATTTGACATATTCTTATCAGTATTGATCTTTTCTAGTTGCAATAACTTCTTTTCCAAGACATCTCAAATTCAATGTTAACGGACATCAACATGATTTATCTTGGAATAGAAGCTCACATTCTTATTCAAGTGAATAGTGCTTTGGCTATCATAGTGGACAATATATATGTCATGTTTCAAGCCCAGTCCTTGGAGGAATCTCATATCCATATCATCACCTTGTAGCTTCTGGGCTGCAATGTACTATGCCTCTGTGGTCAACAAAGCCATACACTTGTGCAACTTGGACTCCCATGAACAACTCCACCTGCAAAAGTAAATAAGTATATTTAGATTGACTTCCTAGTCTATGTCTCCAGCCATGTTTGCATTTATGTACCCTTGTAATATAAGTTTACATCTTCCAAAGCTCAAACATATTTTGGATGTACTTCTAAGATATCTGAATATCCACTTGATTGCTGCCCGATGTTTCTTGCCCAGATTAGCCATAAATCCACTTACTATGCCAACTACATGTGCGATATATAGCCTCATGAACACCATGATGTACATTAAACTTCTAGCCGACGCATAGGGAACTTTTTGTATATCTTCCTTCTCATTCTTATTTGAAGGGCTCTGCTTGGCACTCGGCTTGAAGTGCCTTTCAAGTGGGGAACCGTCATGTTTTTCCTTATTCATATTGAATCTTTTGAGCACTTTCACAATGTACCTTTCTTGTGACAACCATAGCTTTTCAGCCTTCCAATCACTAGAGATCTTTAATCGCAAGATTTGTTGAGCAGGTCCTAAGTCCTTCATAGCAAAGACATTACTTGTCTGTTCCTTCAACTTGTCAATTTTTACTGATGTTTTGGCTGACAATCAATGTGTTATTAACATACAATAAAAGGATCATAAAATCACCGTTAGAGAACTTCTTTACAAACGCACAATATTATGAGGTTGTTCTCTTGTACCCATGATTCCATATGAAGGAACTGAACTTCTTGTATCATAGCCTGGGGCCTATTTCAATCCATATAGGCTCTTCTTCAGCTTGTGAACTATGTGCTCCTTCCTTTTTTCCTTAAATCCATCTGGCTGCTCCAAATATACTTATTTTTCTAAAACACCATGGGGAAAAGTAGTCTTCATATCTAACTGCTCTATCTTTAGATTCAAGCATGTAGACAAGCCTAAGAACATGTGAATTGATGACATTTTCATTACGAGAGAAAATATTTCATCAAAGTTGATACCCTTTTCTGCCCAAAACCTTTTACAAACAACCTGACTTTGTGCCTGGGTTATGAGCTATTTTCTTCAGTCTTCAGCCTGAAAACACACTTGTTTTTCAATGTCCTCTTGCCTTTAGGCAACTTTACCAGGGCATAGTTGTGGTTCTTATGCAAGGATTCCATATTCTTTTGTATAATATTAATCCACTCCTCTTTATATTAATTTGGTTGAACTTCTTGGTAGCTTTCTGGTTCACTCCCTTCAGTGTATGGGATATACTCTAATCCAAGGTTTCTTGTAAAGGTTTTATGTCCCCTAAATGACCTTCTCAATTCAACTGTAGGTGGCACTTCTTGAACAGGTTCCTCCCCTCTTTCCACACCACTTGGAACTGACAAGTCAAACTCTTGGGGTTCATCCTCTTGTCGCACTTCCCCCTTATCTTTATGTACCATAGTAGAAGGAACTATGACCTCGTGGCTTTTCAGACTTTTTCAAGTCTTTAATAGTAAAGACTTGTTGAAAGCTCACATCCATGTTGCTAATCACCTTCATGTTCTCAAGATCCCATAGAATGTAGCCAAACTTTTCATTTGAGTACCTTAAGAAGATGCATAAGAGTGCTTTCTCATCCATCTTGGATCTTTTTTCGTTGGGTACATATATTAATGCTTTTCACCCGAGAACACCCTCACGTGTGAATAAGAGATATCTTTTCCAATCCAAACTCTTTTTGGGATTTCGCCTTCCGGAGGAAATGAAGGGGAGTTATTTATTAGGTAGCATGTTGGAAGGACTGCTTCACTCCAATATGGCTTTAGTAACTTGAAACCAGATAGCATGTTCTTAACTTCTCCATAATGGTGCAATTCATTCTCTCTACTACACCATTATGTTGAGGGTTATAAGATAATACTATCTTCTCATGGCTTATGTTATGCTTGACACAATAGCTTTTGAAAACATTCGAGGTGTACTCCCCCATTTTATGATTTGAGACACTTCTGCAGTTTGACTGTCTCCCTTTCCACCATAGCATGAAAATTTGGAAAGTTCTCAAAGAATTGGCCTTTTCATTTTATTATGGACACCCACACCTTTCTTTAAGCATCATCAATGAAGGGATGAAGTTTGATGTGCCACTAAGCGATGTCACATCCACAAATCCACACACATTTGTATACACTAGACTCAGGATTTTCGTATCTTTAGAGTTGTTACTTGATAATGAACTGGGGTCAAAGATGTATTCTTGACACTAAGAAGGATTTGTTTCTTCACTAGGTTTTTATTATTTTTCCACTCATATGGCCGAAACACTTGTGCCGCAAGTCTAGTGCGGGTTCTTCCTTTGTGGCATTAACTTCACCATTGAAGACTTGCA
The DNA here is from genome assembly GCF_000471905.2 of Amborella trichopoda. The sequence goes on from NW_006499436.1 coordinate 5,563,777, forward strand.
CCTATCTTTTGTAAAATGAACAACACTTATAGTACCCGTCGTCATCTAAAGACCCTCCTAAGATGAGGTTCAGACGGATATCTGGTACATGTTTAATGTCCTTTAGCATGAGCTTCATTCTAATATTAGTCTTGATGTGTACATCTTCCTTACTCACAATATTTGAGAAACTATTGTTCACCATTTTTACAGTACTAAAATCTCCCGCTTTGTAAGAAGAAAAATACTATCTATTCGGGGTAACATGAAATGATGCTCTGATATCTATAACACAGTTAAAGTTGTATGAATTTTGACGCAATAATGATGCACTCATCACTACAATTTCTTACCACGTCCACATCAGGGGTCATTATAGTGATTTGCCTGCCATCAACTTTAGCATTGTCCTTATACTGCGTTTTCTTTCATGCACTCTTTCTTAATGTGTCCATTCTTGCCACAATGACAATATGGACCCCCCTTTCTTGATTTCAATCTAGCTTTATCCTTAGATTGATTTTGGTCCCTATTTTTGGACTTTCTTCTATTTGTGACAGGAGCTTGTGAATTGGATGAGTCAGAGAATTTTCTTCTTGTTTCCTCATACCGTAGACTATTAATGACTTAACTCATAGTCACTACCCCTTTAAGTTCTGAGTTACTTATAGAGATTATTAGGGTCTCCCAACGGTTGGCAGTGAACCGAGCAACAACAAAGCTTGTAGCTAATCTTTTTGGGACAAATTCATCATTGCAAGTAGGTTAAAAAATGCTTTGCACCTCATTTGAGTTCTTTGCAATGGATCTCCCATATCTGAACTTCATGTTCACCAATTTTCGATTCAAGAACGTCTTATTTTCGATATTCTTTCTCTTGTATAAGTCATGTAACTTATCCCAAAATGACTTAGTGGATGTCTTCGTCAGCACATGGTGGAATATATTTTCATCAAACCATTATCAAATAGTTCTGTGAGCCTTTTGGTCCAGTCTCTTTCACTCATCATTAGTCATACGTTCAAGCTTGTGTTCTAGCTGCCTCAATGGGCATGTAAAAGTCCCTATGGTATAGAAGATCTTCCATCTTTGGCTTCTAGATGATCCAATTATTCTGTTTGAGCGATATCATTCTACTCCAGGTGTTGAAATCCACCTTTAATCTACACACAGTCTTCTATACCTCTCTCTTCTCCCTTTCTTCATTTGACTAGTGCATGAACCTTCACTGTAGGTCAGGGAGGATCATCTTCTGTTAAAGTACCTCTGATAGTTAAAGTGCCTTTAGTGGTTAAAGTGCCTTTGTTAGTTAATGTGCCTCCGAGGATTAAGGTTTCATAGTCGATTAAATTACCATCTTCAATCAAGTGACCTATCGGCAATTAAAGTATCTTCAAAGGATAAAGTCCCATGGGCTGTCCAGGTGTCATTGTTACTTAAGGTTCACCGCTGGTTAGAATGGCACACTATTGATTAAGATGTTTATTTTCTAAAAGAGCACGTAATTTTATTAATCAAAGGAGAACACAAAGACGGTTGCAAAGTAGAGCATGCAAAAATCTGCCCTCACATTAACCTCCCTAAATACATGTTTGAAAGCAACCACATGATTTACGCACAAGTCCATCACTTCCAATAAAAAATTTATCAATCTCTATGGTGGCCTATACACTCCAGAACACCAATTAATGACATTTAGAGAATCTCCTTCAACTTCCCACATTGTTGACTAAAAATACACCTTAAATAATTTAATCCCTTGCAAAACTGCCATTATCTCAACTTCATTAACGATTATTGACCCACACGGGCCGTAAAAAAAACAACAACTCCAAACTTGAAGGGTCACACACAACATCACCAAAACCTACTGGTCCAGGATTCCCATAAGAGGTACCATCAAATTTTAGTTTCACACTACCAAGTAGCGGAGGATACCAAACTCAGTGAATAATAGGTCGGTGCCCATACTGAAGCATAGGGTTCCTCAAATTAAGGCGTATATCAATCAAGGATATACCACCACCTTCTTTTGAGTTGGATAGCCAAAACCAAATATCATAGGTTATCTTCTCCTTAATACTAGCAATATCTAAATCTCTTTCATAAAAAATCCGTATATTTCTCAACAACAATCCATCGGCTAAGACCTTCTTTGCAGTCACTCACTGATCGTCTCTTTGACTAACAGTATGTCCCAAAACGCTCCCTTCAGTAGTCAAAGCTGCCTACCTAAGTGGTTTTTTCCTTGTTCGTCCAACACTCCTCATGGTAGTTCAAAAAGAATCCAGCCTACCCAGGAGGTTGGACAGAGATAAGGGGCAAAAAAAAAAAGAAAAAAAACAGTGCACTTTGATACTGCTTTGTTGGGCTCACCAAAATCGAGCCCTCTTGCAAAATTGCGGATGCATAGGATTGAATCCAGACATATGGGATAATACACCAAATTCATACGTGTGTATGAGTGAAAAATAACATGCAATAGTGAAAACAACATGCAACAAGCAAATAAACAACTGAGACCCAAATTTCATAGATCACCTTTTTCAGGCTATGGTCATGAGAGAAAGAGATCATATCCACTATTAAATAACGATTACAACCTCTTCCAAGAGGCAAGCTCTTTTGGGCTCTGTGATTTCTTCTAGATCATTTTTTCTCTCTAAGTTTTTTTTGTTTTTTTTCTGGAGGTTCTTCTTTTAGAGACTTTCTTAGCTATAATGAGATTTATCTCTCTTTGGTTCTTCTCTATCTAAAAGGCTTCTTCTCTTTGCTGAAAGCTTTTTTTCTCTCTCTAAATAAAAGGCTTTGTAACTCACAAGACGACAACCACAATCCTCTTTCACTAAAGAACCCTGGCCCATACATGTGCCTTTTTATATGGAACGAAATTTTTTTTCACTTTATAAAAGAGATCTCGCTTGAGACTCCTTATTTATTGATAGTTTAGACTTGGTCAACAAAGCATTACATTTGAGTCTCCAAAACCGGCCTTTCTAATTGTGTAGGTTCTCCTACATGGGATGGACTCTCCCAAACGTTTATCATATTTAAATTACATGGGACAAACTCTCCCAACATTTATCATATTTAAATTACACGGGACAAACTCTCCCAACATTTATCATATTTAAATCTACTTGGAGGAGGAGGAGGAAGCTAAAAAGTTGATTTAAGATAGACATTGGAGAATCAAAACTGACCTCCTCATGGTTTTTGGTTGGCCTCCCACTAAATGTAGCCCGATCGTATTCCATAAGGCGTGGATTACAATATATGGACTTCCGATGCATGCAATTTTTAATCAGCATTCAAATAGATTGCAGAACGGCCTGGAACACTTACTACAACTGATTGAAGGGTCTCAAGGAGTTCATCATTTGAAGATCTTGGGTTTCAAGAAAAAAAAAAAAAGCAAAAAACTGTAGAAAATAAAAACTGTAAAAAATACTTTATTTTCTAGCCGATACCTGAGCTTGGGTTTTATGTATTATTTTCTTTTTAAATACTTTTTTGTCTAGCCGGTGCTGGCCACTCACCCATGGCCGGGTTCTGTTCCCGGGTCGTGTTTTCCAACACGGGTTATATTCAGGAGGTTGTTTTAGAGATCAAGAAACTCCAAGGTGGGCAAGTTGAGAATGATTAAGGAAGGAGTTTACGAGAGAGAAAAATAGGGATGATAGAGAAACCAAATGCTTTTTATTTTTTTTAGTGTTTTAAAATATGGTGAGGTTTCTATTAAGTGTCAACCTTATAATATTGAAATAAGATGCACCTCATAGTTATTTTGGTGTCGAAAAGTCTTGCAATGGCATGAAAATCAATTGCGATTTCTAATTATAAAATTTGTAGTTCCAAAAAGGGTATCGATCAAGCTGATCTACGAATACTCAAAAACCTAGTAAATAGGCGGTTTAGATGATGTGATAGATGATGAACTATGTTTAGAACTTGAAATCTCTTTTTTTCGTATCAATGGATCTTGAGGTCAAGATGATCAATTTGAAGATTTTCTAGCTTCGGAATAACATTCTCCAATGGTTTTTTAGATAAACCTTACTTCTACGTTACAAGGTTTACACCTTATATAAACTTTTTTATCTAAAATATAGATCAGCTCGGTTAACTGACCAACCGAAAATCCAATTTAGAGCGATTATCCAAAATGAAAAATTTTAAAAACAAAATTATAAAAAATGAAATATGTCGGAACCAGCCAAATAGTCAGGTTCCTGGCAAAATCACAGGTTTCCAAACAGAACTAAGCGATTCCTAAATCACCAAACCGATCCCTAGTTCTGTTAGGTAGGTCAATCTACACTAGTTTGCGATTCGGATTGCCGATTCCCAATGCATATTGTCAATGTTTTCAACATTGTCTCTTTTTTTTTTTTTTTTTTTTATGTGATTTATTGGTAGAGGGGCATTTTGGGCATAATTGTCACCATAAATTCATTGAAGGGTTTGATTAAAAGGAAAACTATGGTTGGATAAAAGGTGAGAAAAATCTTTTAGTGGGGGTCCCATCTTAGGCATAAGCATATTTTAGTTGGCAGGTAATGCAACTCCCCTTTTCTTTTATGGAAAATGTTAAAATAAGGCCAGGGATCTATCGAAAAAAGTAACACCTTACTTCAAAAGTCACTCAAAACTATAGTTTTGGTTCGAAAAACTTTCAAAATGACTATCTTGACTTTGATAATTATGATTGTTAAAAAAAGTTAGGATTTTATGTCTTAAAAGTAATGGATTACAAAAAAAATTATTTAAACCATCTATTTTCGAATGTTCATAGATCCACAAGATATGTTCCCTTTTTTGAGCTAAAAATTTTATAATCAAACATGGAAATATATTCTAGATCCATCTGTGATATTTCCCATACCCGAAGTATTTTCTAGACATGATTTTGATGCGAGACTTTATTATGTTTTTTATAAGGCCTAGGCTCTGATGCGAGACTTTATTATGTTTTTTATAAGGCCTAGGCTCTCATAGAAATTGCATCCTTTTTCTATTAGGTGCAGGGAGAATGGGGATGCTTCAAATGTCATTTCAAGATGATTAGTAATAAAATTCTTAAATTCAAGTAGTCTAAGCTGCCTGATCAAGATCAGAAGTTCAAAAGTTAATTTATGATATTGTGACTAAAATTATCTCAACCAGTCATTTAGATTGAGCAACTGAGAATTAAAATCACATGTATTTTACACGTGGTTAGAGCCATAAAGAAATATTTTCATTTAGAAAATGATATTTTTGAGAGGTATTTGGAAAATGAATACTTTCCATAGGAAAGGCAAAATCAAAATATGTACCTCCTAACAAATATGATGGTGAGGAAAGAGATGAAGGTTTTAAATCACCATTTCCTTTATAGATACTAAGATAACCTGGGATTAAGAGTGGCATTTTGAATGTCCCCCTCTATGACATAAGCTACTTGCAAGTGCAAACAGTACCCAGTTGCCCCCCAAAGGATATCCTTAGAGGCTATTGAATTTTATTGCATTAAATAAGCCTTCCTCTATCTCTCCCCCCCCCCTGCCCCCCACCCCAAAAAAAAAAAAGATTTTATTTTCTTTTTTATCATCTTCTTATTTTTTTTCCTTTAATTTTGGTTGATAAGCATAGAATTTGTTCCGTCGGCCTAAGGTGCTAGAATAGAATCTTGTAACCACCAGACATGAGTTTGATTTATTGCATGTAATCAAGATTAATCAATCTCGACAAGCAAGGCCACATCATAAGTTCCTTCTAAATTTCATTTTTTTGTGAGCATGGAGGTAGACACACCTACTTTGTTTGCATGGGCAAAAGCACAAGTCACTGGGAGACTGTACTATTCATTGTGTACAAATTAAGCTTCAATCAAGCCTTATTAAATTAGCAAAACTTACTATAAGACCCCACCCATACATTTTTTTTTTACATCTCTCATCTTCTAGTTGTTTGATATAAGTGGACAGTTGGGATAACTTCAGTTTTAACAAGTGCGGCACTAAACGTTTAATCTAGATTTCATGTCTTAGAGTATTTTATTTTTAATTATTTTTTATGAGCTTTGTGAATATAAAATTTGGGCACCTAAAAAAAATATAAAAAATATTTTCTAAAACGAAAAATTCCAAAATACCCCTAAAAAGTTTAGGGTATTTTGGTCATTTTATTTTATCTAGAATATTTTCCTTATATTTTTCATAGGTGCAAGCTTAAGAGAAGATTGGACACCCCAAATCTGATGGCATTTTCATTTTTAGAAAAGAAATTTTTTTAAAAAATAGTATTTAGGCATGACATTACATTTGGGACCATCTCAGCCGTCCATGCAGATCGGGACATGTAGGTAAAAGGGGTATGGATGTATAGTAAGCTTTCCCATTAAATTTAGATTTATGCTGAGAAAAAGGTTAACAAGACTCCACTTTTGTAACATAAAGCCACAACAAACCATAAAATTTGCAGTTTTCATGCTGGAACACCTTAAATTGATAGTCTCAGCTTCAACAATTACGAATTTGAAAAATATAGATTCAATAACTTAAAATGTTACTCATAATGTTTTCAAAATTTTTAAAATCCATTAATTATTTTTAAAAAAAATCATCTAACTTTTACAATCAAGGGCAGAAATAGATTTTAATATGTCACACAGATTTCAGGCATCAAAATTGCATTTTTTTGCGGAGTTTCCGATGCCCGTTTTATGTATTCCATGTTACATGTCCATTAGACGTCCACTCCTAAAAAATACTGGGAATAATGAGTACATCATCTTTAAAGATGGAAAAGAACAATACAAAACAGATAGAAAGCTATCTAAAAAAGAGGCCATTGATTTCATCGCATATTAAATATTCTTTAAAGGGTACGGTTTGTATAGAGCCTAGGCACTGAACAATCAAATTAGGGCCTACCTTCAAATAGTATCGACAACTGTGGTTTCAATACTGAAAGTATTTGTGACAGCCTTAAAATATATTTTTTTTTTATTTATAAAGTTTAAAGCTTCAAAAATAGCGTAGATCGACATATCTATGAAAAATTGAAAATCTAAAAAATTGACGATCCAAAAATGCGTTACAAAATACACTATTTCGAAAACTTGAAATCCATTTTTTCTCATGTCCATGCATATTGATGTCGAGATGATCAATTTGAAGACATTTGGGCATCGAAACATCTTCTAGGAAAAGTTTTGAGGTAGGCTCAAATTTGATTGTTTAGAGCCTCGGCTCTATATAAACTTTTCCCTTTTTGAAATGGGGTTCATACATTTTATGCAATAGGACTTCGTAGTCATTAGATGTCAAAATGGATGGCTTGAGATGTTTTATGAAGTTTGAGAATATTCTTTGAATTTTGAGTTGGGTCAATGACATTCATACAACTATTTGATTTGAAATCTGAGGGACAAGAGCATATTTGATTTGAAATCTGAGGGACAAGAGCAAATGTGACACTCTTCTGTTAAATAAAATATCTTAAACAGTTCGCTGCTTTGGCCGCAACATATTTTCCATTTGCTCCCTCGGGGTAAAACTCATATTAGAAATATCTTTTTTACCCCAATTTTTAGAGATGTACCGACTAGAACAACCACTTTGAGAGAAAAAAATATTAAATAGGATTTTCTATGTGCCTAAAAAAACGATTAACATCCTACTATTGAACAAGAACGCTACAATTTTCGAAGGGCAAGATCTAGGTGTTCAATAACTTTGAAATCCAATTTTTTTTTTTTAAAATAATAACCATACGATAATAGTTAGATGGACCCCAAAATGTTGGATAAAAAAAATCCTCCTGATTTACTCTTTCGCCCAAGGGAGTTGCTGTACAGTATGCCCCAGCTGGAGCTTGTTATATGCATAGAATAGTACTGGAAAATGACCTCCGGACCAATTTGTGGTTCTCCATTAAATTAAATAGTCATTCTTCAAATTTTGGCTGGAACCCATTACTCCAGAATCATAGGACTGTACCCATTTAAAGAGATGAACATTGATAGCACCACCTATCGAATTTGGTGAGTTGATGCTTTTTGTCTCTCTCCAAGTATTAGCTGGTCGTATGAGAGCATAAACAATTCAATATTTAAAGGACGCGCAGTTTTTCCAGCCTTTTATCTTCTTTTATTTTTATATTTTTGTCCTTTTTTTACTATATCTTTACTATTGATTCAAAGCTACATTATCTGAATTATTGGTTTGTAAAAAATCAAGATTCGTTTAGCCAACCTCAATTAGTTCGGAAATACTTATGATGATGATGAAATAAAAACCATGGTTCACTAATCGAAAGTAGTTTAAGGGAAGATGTAAAATATAACATATCCTAAAAGACTTCCTTTTCTTTCTGGAGTATGTTATCTATCAACTCCCTCAAGCACGCTGAATATTAGGAATATCATTTAGATGCAAAATTATGGAGATGTGATATCTAGAACCCTTCAAGCAATCTCAAAAAATAATAATTAATAATAATAAAATCGCTCTAAATGTGCCTGAAGAAAAAGGCATTTTAAGATTGCACAAAATCATCCAATTTTTAGAGGGAATGATCTAGATGTTCAAAAACTCAAAATCTAATTTTTTTCTTTAAAAGTCATCATCTAGATGTAATTAGATGGATCCCAAAATTTCAAGTAAATATGTAGTGTACTCCCAAGGGAGCATATTATATGAGCTCAGGACTTTTAAAATCTTCAAGCGAGAAATTCATTTTAGGTTTGGAGTTTGGTTAGGATGGAAAATAAAAAGAACTATGTTAGGTTCGGATGAGAAGAATAATTAGCGTCACCAAAAGTTTGCCACGTGTCCTTCAAATAAATGTACTAAAAAGTCTTAATCATATCACACGATTTATTTTTATCTCACGTGTTAAAATATATAAAATGTCAGTTGTTTGTGTACCCTCATGTGTATGATCTATCAACTAAAAATTCTATTTTAAATTTTTAAATCAAAAATTAAATTTTTTGCGTTTTAAATATTTATATAATCACATGTTTCTAAATTTTAGATTTACTAAATACTATTAAGTTTTTCAATTTTATGTTGGATTAAGAACACAATATGTTCCTAAGGAACCATATTAGACATATTTTCAATCCCAAATTTTGGTTCGTGAAGATGCCACCCGTTGCTTCGTATTAGAGGATCATTAAATGGCCAGGTTCATTATTGTGAGTTACTTTTTGCTCATTCCAAAAAATAACCGACCTTTTATTTATTCTAAAGGACTACTGAAAATACTTATAATGATTTATATAATAATATACTATCCTTTTATGAATATTGCTATGGAATGATAATATTAATAAGAATGATAAGAAATACACAATATCTAATATTAACTTAATATGACATTAATATATTAAGATAACATAAGATGGTAACATAATCTTATATAACAATTCTTTTATAGTACGATAGTATTATATTATAATAAATGTTATTATAAAAGAAGACTACTTTCATGTTGATGATGTTAATAACATCACAATAACAATATAATAATGTTTTTTTTTTTTGGGTAATTATGGGGAAAACAGGCCTCTACCCGTTTTTTGAAGTAGGTTAAGATTTAGTTTTTTTACGGAATTAGTGAGGTGGTGATAGTAGTGGAAATGGAAAATACAACGTGGTAGCTGAGGTGTACGTTGTACCATGATGACTCTAGCCCAGTTTCCAACAATATAATAATATTACATGTTATTATTACAATATAATATTCTTATGCTATAATCCCACACTATAATGAAATATCAATAATATTAATGATGTTGATGATATTTCATAATAAATATTTAAAATATAGAATAATAAATATTCACAATAATAATATCAACAACAATAATGATAAATATATATCCATAATATTAATGATGTTGATGATATTTCATAATAATTATTTAAAATATAAAAATAATGAATATTCACAATAGTAATATTAACTACAACAACAATGATAAATATCAAATATCAAATCTCAAAATTTAACAAAATTATCCGTTTGGAAAATTTTAGGTGTGGCACCGATCGGCCATAAGATGAGAGAGAGTAGACATTGAAAGGGACGACCACTGCAATCACCCATTATTCTCATAATTAATACTATCTAAATTTACTAATATATTTATTAAAAGAATAAAAAT
>NW_006499436.1:5574251-5587095 GCF_000471905.2 Amborella trichopoda
TAGATAATTATAAAAAATATAATGTGAAAAACAAATAGAAAAAGACAAGCTTTCTACGCTTCCCCTACATCATAAAAGTTATATACTTCCTCTTATCCAACTGTCCATTCGGAATTGAATAAGATTGCCCCAATCACAATGTCACGTCTCTACAATATTTTATTTTTAATTTTTTCTATAAACTATTTTGACACCAAATTTTGGACGTCCAATCCTCTATTAAACACGTACTAGCAAAAAATATAGAAAAACAGTATTTCTAATCAAATAAAATAACCAAAATGCCCCTCAAAGCTTTAAGGGTATTTTGGTCATTATATTTTATTGAAAAATTATTTTTAATATTTTTTATAGGTGCACCCCAATGAGTATATGGCATGTACCAAATTTCATATGCATACAATTTGTATTAAGAATAATATAAAAATAAAATACTTTGAGATGTCGGATCTAAGATCAAACGGTGAGTGGCTCTCTTGATCAAAATTGGACGGCTGGTTGGTAGGGGAAGCATAGATCTTCTATGCTGTAGGGGAAGTATAGAAACCTTTACCAATAGAAAAATAGTGAATTTTCGACATGTTCAATGACGTCAGATAGAGACGCAAAATTGTGAAAAAATAAAGAAAACGATCGGGCACCCAAGGTGTGATCGTCATGTAACTTTAGGTAAAATATAGATCAAACCATAATATTAGAGAAATACGATATGTATGTAATTTTGCCTTTTCTTTATGCTTAATAATTCAAGAATTGTATGATCTAATATTTGGTCATTGATTTGGTGTTGTTTTTAAATATATGTAAATACAAATAAGACCTTGAATTTTACCTTTAAGTACTTTCTCTCTCACTCGGGATATTTTTTAATTTTTTATAAAGAAAATGACTATTACACTCCCTTAACTTGCTACCACAAAAATGATGCTTTTGGCATTTGATTTCCTTGGATTAGTGATTTTTTGTTATAAATTAATTTAAATATGATAAAATCTTCTTTGTGAAACTCCTAGGTTTCATAAATAAATAAAAGAGAGAGAGAATAATCATGCAAGAATAAAAGAGAAAAAATAAATAAAAAACAAGGAAAAAGAAATCAATAAAAGAGAACTCCTGGGTTCTAATCTTTGGGGTCACCATTGAAGAGAGAGATAGAGAGGTAATCATGCAAAAAAAAAATAGAGATAAATAAAAAAAAAATCCTAGGTTCTAATCTTTGGGATCACCATTGGAGAGAGAGAACAATCATGCCAAAATTGAAAAAATTTATATGTGGAATATGTGAAAGATGTGAGAGAGGGAAAGAGAAATCAAGAGAACAACTCAAAATCTGAAAAATTATCTAAAGTTGCAAAATTTAGTATAAAAGAGAGAGACATATAGATAGAAGTGAGAGAAAGAAAGGCAAAGAGAGAGAAAAAGATGTGATCTTTTGTAGGCAGAGAAACGAAGATAATGTAGGTAGAAAGAACATTCAACGAAATCAAGAAAACAACTTGAAATCAGAAACATTATCTAAAGTTACATATTTGTGCTAAAAACTTCTAAAAAATCTTACAATTATTCAACTTAGGAGCAGATTTATAAAAATAATTTTACACTTCATGTATCTTAACTACATATCAATTTTTCTTCTTCTTACATTACATATCAATTTTTCTTCTTCTTACATTTAATAAGGCTCTTAACTTACTTATACTTTTTAATTTCTTTTCTTCTTATTAGGGTCAATGAAACTCTTTAACTTAGTTATACACGCCAATATTTATTTTTTCACTCCATAGATTGTGCATTATTAAATAAGATATCTTTTATTTGCAAACAATATGTATATATTTTTATTTTATACAATATGAATCAATATCATTTAATTTCATTTTCCAGTGCTTTAAAACACGTGCAACGTATGTACGAACCGTAAATTCAAATACATGGAGGACACATGTTTGATGATAGTTGGTAGCTATGATTGCCATAGAGGCCTTATTAGTATCGACACGTGGCACGATCTAGATGGTGTGCGCAATCTTTCAATCGGTGCAAATAGAGAAATGATTGATATTATATGCTCCTATGATCAATATCCAACAAAGTTGCAAATAAAGATAAATAAAAAGGAGGAATTTGTATTTTAAGTGCTTCTCATTTTGGACATCTGATTCTCGCACATCATGTCCTTATTGGAATCCATCATCGTACTAAATTTTCGAAACAAATAGTAAACTGTATGTTCCAAAGGTCACGTCTATTATGCTCCTCCGGAGCATATAATTTTCATCTACTCCTTCGGTAAAAAAAATAAAAAAAATAATGAAAAAAAGATGTTTTAGAGACCGGTTTCCAAGTAAATCTTTCTTCACTTTTACTTTTCAATTTGTTTTCTTTCTTTTCTTGATTCCTTTTTTCGTTTGTTTGGGTGATTTCAAGTTGGCTTTGTTGATGGTGTATGAGGAGAGATATGTTACTACAAATCTATCTTCTCATATATTATAATTTAACGGACCCCACTCTTCTCTTCTAAATTTTTAATAGTTTAGTTAAAAACATGAATCATAGGGGATATTTTATGAGTTTCTCTAACTGTAAACAGTTTGGCGCACACCTTGGGGCATATCGAGCTCGATTTTGTGCAAAAATCAGTTGGAAAACAATCCTAAAATTTTGTTCCAAGGCCGGCTTTTGACCAACCAGAAACCCTAAAATTACTTTATAGAGTTGATCAGAGGTTTGGAGGGCCAGAGACAGCAATATTGTGTATTGTATCCATGACATATATTGCCTTGCTAAGTTAGATCAACGATGCCGTTTTTATTGCTATGTTCTGACAATTCTTGGGACTCTTCAGCTTTCTGCCAGTTCCAATCAAGTATATTTTGTTTCACAATTCTAGAAAAATAAAATAAATATCGATAAAAAGAAAAAATAAATGAATAATTGTTGCCTTCTTCTGATATATTGCTTACAAATTTTATTTGTTTTCTACCTATTTTGCATCGGTTTTTCACACACCTGAATGTGTGCTCTTTTCCACACCATCTTGCACAAAACTCCTCCCCAAAAACTATTTTCTAATTTTTTTCGAAAATCCTAAAAGATAATGTTAAAGTCGTGAAGGGCACCTGGTTTTTTGGGAATGGGATTGTTGGAAATTGCACAACTTTAATGTTGAGCACCCATTTGTAATTCTTTGTCTTGGAGCATCACATGTATAGTCCGAACTGTTGGAAGAACATTCCAACAGCCGAAATAGAAGAAAAAATTAAACAATCGAGAACCGGATATCATACTGGAGTGCTCGCAAACAAGTTTTAGTGAACAAAGTTGGAGGTGAGTGGTCAACTTGCATAAGCAAGTTCAACAACTGCTAGAGCTACTGGAATTAGTTCCGCACTGTAAATCTCAAGCAACAAAGAAGCTTACAAATGCGATATGAGGAGCAATCCGAGCTTGATTATCTCATGCACAACTCTTTATCTCTTAGGATCGGGTCTCTTATTAGAACTCAAATGAGAGAGTTATTGTACTCTCTCTCTCTCATTCATATAAGGGCAACCCCCTCATGAATGGGAACCATTACAATACATGATGCATGGCATTCTTGGTAAGGTAACCCCATCATTACGAGGTGCAATCTTTCTCCACCTTCCTCTCATGAAGTAGCGCAAGTCATGAATGGAGTATGGTCCACATGGGTATGCCCTCCCACTAGGGATGCACCCTCATGGCTACTTCTCTTACTCTTCTCATACGTGGGAGGGGTTACATCCCAAATAAGAGTTGTTATTCATTATTATATTGTGAGTATTCTTTCATATAAAGAAAAACTGCAGTGTGCGACCGACTGGCGCGAATTTTCTATTAGAGAGAACATTACCAAGTTTCAAAGCGACTAGCATGAAATACTTCATCTCTCCAATCCTGCAAAATAAAAACTACTCTACTTGGCCTACACCCGATTTGACCACATTGGACTAAGTTCTCAATTAATCCCTTATGAGCTTAGCTTAGAAGATTATTTAGCATAATCCCAAACAATTAATTTCAATGCGCACACAATGTGTACTATTTCTTTGTAGTATTAAAACAAGAGTGTGACATCAAATGGTCTTCCCTTACAACATACATTATTCTACTCTGATCCGACTATTATCTTAGCAATGTCTTAAACAGGTCTCATACTTGACCATAAGGAATACATGCCAAAGTGAATTATCACAACAAAGTTTCCTAATGCAGTCTAAGTTCTATGAGGGGATCATGGGTCGTCTACTTTACATAGTAACAAAAAGGAACATGAAACACCCTTTTGCACTCTAGTAGGTGTTTTGGTTGCTAATATAGCATGCGTGGTATGAATGATACATTATAGTGGATCACATCAAATGTGTGTTGAAATCCACACCCTGCAGGTTATAGTATCTTCGTAGCCATGGAACCGGTCTACACTTTGTACCCCACAACACTAATGTTCCCCTGGCTACTTACATGCTACATTATATTAGGGACGCCTATTTGAATAGCTCAAATCAATTACTTTATGGAATCTCATCTCAAACCCTTGGTCGAGGTGATAAACACATTGTGTATATGTCATCTTCCAATATCTTGGATATTGAGGGTAACTTGTGTGAGTAGTGAGTTATAGTTTTCGGACAAATTAAATGATAATCTCATGTTATCGTGCATTTTTTTGTATTAATGTGTACAAACCATCCATCATAACTCAAAATATCTATATTTCATTATAACAGGTCATCAAGATCCTATAGTGTGATTTACACTCATAGGGTCTTAAGGCTCATAGTTCTTTCTTGAGTCTGATGCAATGCCTTGACAATTACCTTAAACAAGGGAACTGCCACCATTTCAATTGTAGGAATATGAGTTAACTCTACTTGTCCATGTGACCTTGTTTAGGATTACTCTACTACCCGCTAATAAATCCCACAACATAAGTGATATCTGATTGTTTGCATAACATCACATACATTAAACTACCAACCGCACTTGTATATGGAACATGAGACATTTTGTTCCTCTCATTGCAGATACATATCGAGACTAATAGTATGCCCTTGCGCAATTGGAGTATCTATGGGTTTTAAGTCTTGTATACAAAATCACTCAAGAATAATTTTGATATATGTTTCTTATGACAGTAAGAAACCTCTGAGAGCAGTCACGATGTATCTTAACACTGATTATGTAACTTGGCTCACTCATGTCCTTCATCTCAAATTTGGAGGACAACCACTCCTTTATGGCAACAAGTTGCTACAGGTCATTCCCAGCTAATAAAATATCGTAAACATACAAAGACAATATCTAAATGTTTTTCTTGTATTATTTAATGTATACACAATAATCTTCTTGAAGTATTTCAAAGCCATAAGTCATTATGGCCCTAAGAAATTTGATATACCATTGTCTTGATAACTGCTTGAGACTATATATGGATTTTTTAAGCTTGCACATTTTGCTCTCAAGGCCAAGGGCTATAAAACTTTTGGGTTACTCTATATAGATCTCTTCCATTAAGCCACCATTTAGAAAAGCAGTATTCACATTCATTTGGAAGAGTTCCAGGTTTATATACATAACGATTACAAGGATTACACAAATCGAGGTCATTCTCGCCACCACGGAGAATGTCTCATCGTCCACTCCCTATCTATAACTCATTGCCAGTATTGGGAATGGATTTTTTTGGCACCGTTTAGGATATACATCGCAATAAAGAGTGCATATCCCAAAAATGATATTGGGATATTGGTGTGAGCCATTATAGACCTCACCACATTCAACAGAGTACGATTCATTCTTTTTACAACATCATTTTGTTGTAGAGTGTATGACAATGTCTCTTGACTACGGATTCCCTCATCCTTACCAAGTTTCCTAAATAGATCAAATAAATATTATCACCCTTGATTAGAGTGAAAAACCTTAATTCTTCTATCCAACTAATTTTCAACCTCTAATATAAAATAATGAAAGCAATCTATTTTCATTTGAGATTTATGTGAGAATAGGTATACATACTCGTCGTGAGAGTAATCATCTATAAATGTGATAAAATAATAGAAACTATCACCAGCCATCCCATTAAACATGCTACAAATGTCATAATGTATTTTATCTAAATGATCCGTTGCTCTCTTTACTTTAGAGCGTTATTTGCCATTACGTTAGCTACAAAATGTCTCCCATGAGGGAGATATAAAGAGAATGATGTGGGTCTTCAGAGTTCTTTGGTCAAATGGAGTTCCAAATTTCTCACTTTCTTTCATGTATTGTTTGAAATTTATCAAGTGATCACTTACTTGTGATCATCCATCTTACAAGTTAAGAAGCTTCTCATCATAACAATCCGGATAGCTTTATTTGGTACATCATACTTAATTTTCATCTTGTTTACACTCAGATTTGCGCCAATCTCAGAGAGATATAGACTCAAATACCATGTGAAATGAGTTAATTTTATGAATAGTAGACAGTGAGATTCCTCAAATTTTGGGCTCAGAAACATCACATATCTATACAGATATGGTCTGTTTTTTAGTCTATTGGCAATGCCAACTCCAAATCCGTCTATTAAACCATTAAAAAAACTTCCTAAAATTTAATTAAATTTAAGAATAAATGAATTTCTAGAAAAATAAAATAAAACAAAAACTTAAAGGAATAAATAAAAACATATAAAAGAAAGAGAAAGAGCACTTACCTGAGAAACCTAGAGTTGGGGGTCCGTATTAGGACTATGTTGTTTTACACCATACTCCTTCACTTTTTTTCTTGAAGATGCCTAGGTTTAGCTTCCTAGGGGGTTTAACAATGAAATTTAGGGAATTGAATCGCTAGGATTTCTTAGATTTAGAAGGCTAGACTTTGAGAGTTTTTTGTAACCTAGGCGATTTTTGTTGATTTTCCTTAGATTTTATGGTTGCTTTTAATCTTTTGGTTTTTTTTTTTTTTTTTTTTTTTGATTTTTTGGAAATTTTTGGAATTTATTTTTGGTAATTTTCTAGAATCCATTTGGTATTTGCTATGGGGGTTTAAATAGGAGTTGGTAAATGATAACTTCTAAAAAATTCTAAAAATGATTGTAATTATCTTACATATATTTATATTTATCTTAGAGAAATATGGGTCAAATATATGCGTATCAAAAGTTAAAACCCACAACAATAGCTTCCAGAAGCTTCTACGGTATTTTGGAATTTTTGTAAGGACTATTCCGAAAATTTTGGTAAACAATATTGTTCGGACCTTGACTCTCAAACGGTAAATCAGATTCAAGTGATTCTTGGACCTTTAGAAATATTTTCCTATCTTCTTCAATATATAATCATATTTAAACTAATGTGGTTGATTTTTAAGAGGTCTAAAGGGATAGGGATTTTGGGAGTCGATTCCAGCTCTCAAGGTGTCAGATCGATATTTGGGTTGGTATCCTATCTTGATTGGGCTAGGGACTATCTAAGATGATTATTTCAAGGCTTGAATAGGTCTGAAGTTTGGGTTTTATGTCGAAAAAGGCGACTAGGATCTACTAGGCTGTCGTGGTCCCTAGGGGTCAAGAATTCAGGAAAGATTAATCATTTCCAAAATTTGGGTGTCAACAGTTGCCCCTCTTTGGCGCGCACCCTATTATTCAAGGAAAGTGGACGAAAAAGAAGTAGACACATGTAGAAAATTTCTCAATGTCTCAAAATATCAAATGGTTAGAGGGCGTACTAGCTCGTGGTCTGGAGCTATAAAATAAGACATCGTGTTCATCTCACTCATCCACTTAGTGCAAGTTTGCCCCTTGTCTTTTCAGCCTAAAATTTTCTTGGGATGTTTTTCTCATGCTAGTTAGAACTCCGAATTGGATTTTCTAGCCATGCCACTTGATTTTAGGCTGTCAATAATGAAAATTTTTGAAATCTAAACTTGGCTATCTTTCCATAGTTTCATGTTCCTTTGGGTTCTTCTAGAACTATGTGTTTAGGCTTAAGGCCCTACCTAGAATGGCAATTTAACAGGAAGGTTTGTCTAGAATTTGCAGGGTTCATCTTATTCTTCAATAAGTTTTTGAAGATGGCAACACAGTGACATTATGGATAGGCTGTCCAACTCCTTCATTTTAGAAAATATTTTTAAAACTTTTGAAATTAGAGATAAATTCTAGAAATAAAATTGGAATTCGGGCATACGATTTTAAAAATAAAATTAAAATTTTCCAAAACACAACATATAAGGAAAATTTTAAAAAGGGGAAGGTATTTTGAAAAATGAAATTAGCTAGCAGTTTTAGCTCACGTAACCATGGAGCCCTCTAGGCAGGTTAATGTCATGCAGAGATGGACATAATCGACCCGACAGTTTGACGTCATGTCATGGCGGACGTTTTGGATACACTTGGTCTTTTACATCATACAAGGCTAGATGTTTTCCAGAAGTGTACCTGAACTTTTTGGTCATACGAGGCTAGATATTTTGAACTAGATACACCTGACCCTATACGTCATGCAGGGCTGAACACTTTGAACTGAATACACCCAACATTTTACGTCATACGGGGATAGACATTTTGAATGAAAATTATTTTTTTATTTGAAAGTTGTAAGCGATTTAGGCTCGTGCCTCCAAAGAGTATTTTTTTATTGTTTTTTAACTTCTCTCTAGACTGGTCAAGTCTTGAGGTTTATGAAAATCATTTAAAAATCTCAGCCTTGTCTAAAATAAACGCATACATGTGGTTGTTCTGGTTCTCTAAAGTAAAACACATACTTATGGTTGTTCTAGTCCGCTGAAGGCCTTTGAGATGCTGAACATGGGCTTTTTGGATCATTTTATTTGGGCGACACACTTGGTGTCAGAATTTGGCAGCTGGGCAACACACTTTGTGTCACTCTCTTTGGCAGGTTGAAGCCAGATTGACTAACAATTTAACCTCTTGTAGTGATGGAGGGAATTCTATTTTATTTTTTAAAAAAGATTTTGTAAAATGTTATTTTTTTTTTTTTTTTTTTCTGATGAGAAGATGAAAATATCACTTCGAAAGTATTTTCGAAAGAGGGATGAGCCTTACAGGTTTTGCCATTTATGGCTCCTTTGGTGGTCATTTTCATTATCTTCTTTTTATTACTTATTGAAGATGATGAAACAAATTCTCTTGTCAAGTCATAAGGGCTTGTGAGACTTGAAATTTCCCTTGGTCTTTGGAGCTCCTATCTTGTGTTTTGCAGAGTCATGAGTGATTTTTTGAGTTTTTGCTGGACTTCCTTTCTTAGAGAGGGTTTTACCTTCTCCTTAGGGTACGTTGAAGTCTCTTGGATCTCCAAACCATGTTACTTTCCAATATCATCCCAAGGGTAGTTTTGTTAAGAACATATGGGGAGTATCCTCAGAGTTTTCTTATGCAATATTGTTGCAAATATCTATTTTGTACTTGAAGTTTTGGATTAGGGCCTCTTCTTGGAGGTTTGCTTTCATCATTCGTTTTTTTTTACCCATGGTCCCCTTTTCAGATTTTCACCACATGGCACATCTCGCAAAGCTAAGACGGAGAGGAGATACTCATTGACATGGGTATCGGGATTACTTTTCCCATTGAATTAATTTCATAATTTTAGTATTATGAATCTGACGGGAAGATCCTCATGTCGCTAAGGGCCTCATGGACATAAGTCTTCAGAGGTAGTACTTCATGAATGCCCATTCTCATGAGCGTGTCCTACATCGCCTTTATAGTTCCTTCTATGGTGGCATATTGGGTGTTCGGTATAACAATAAACCTACTAGTTGGCAAGTTTCTAAGCATGGACTGATGAGTCGGTGCTTGGGGTATGTGTTGAGCTGCGTGGGCCTCAGGTTAGTAAGCCGCAATCATCAGGGTGATTTGATAGACATGGGTCTAAGGGGGATTTTGCCCCATCGGTGCCACCACGGCTGAGGAGGTTGAGATAACTGTTGGACATGACAGACTATTGTTACCGATTGAAGAATTGGTTAATTCGGTTGTCCTAAGAGTTGTCGTATGGCGCTGAGCTGGTTGGGGACTAAGCCATGTGCTGGAGCGTGAACAATATAGCCCCAGTCAACTAGACTTTGGAGGGCCACCTGGACTCATGAGTCATCAAGGGAGTGGTTTGGGTGTAGACCTTCACCTCCTATTGCATTAAGTTGTTTATCTCGAGCGATGCTATGGTGGCTCGAGGTTGGGTTTGAATCCTTAGACTTTGGTGGGTTCTAATTGTTAGGATCTCGAGGCTGCCATACTATGGTTTTGAGTGATGTGAAGGAGAATTTGATAATACATGAACATCTTCCCTTATTCGACTTCGATTTCGAGATCCTAAGAGCCCCTACAGGATGATTCTGGGTTGGATTCCCTAACTATTTAAGGTATTTCGGACTGCACAAATTTCGGCTCTTACAATTGAGATTCTCCCTCTATTTGGAGACTAGGGTGCCGAACTATGAATGGACTCAGGTTCGGACCCTAATCCCATGAGATTACGACATACTTGTCCCTAGGTTTGGGTAAACGACGTTTAAAGTCAAAGGTGCAATAATCATCATGGTCACCTTGGGTGATAGACATAGCGACTCCTCCTAACTTTATCTTTGAATCTAGACTTAGGATCTGATCTAGACTTGGACTTGTTTAGACTTAATGAGCTTAGGTTTGAGCCCTGAACTAAGGTGAACCTAATCTAGAAACAACTCTAAGACCTACGCTAGGACCTAGACTAGGATCTAGATCAAGCTAAGCACAAGCCTAGGCATTGACCTAGAAGGACTCGATTTTAGACTAGGTTCAGACCCATGCAGAGATCTAGGTCCAGTTGGGTGCGAGCCTAGCTCTAACCAAGAGGGCCTCAATTCGGACCTATATGCGAATCTGATTTGAACCTAGGGTAGGTTGGCAAAAGCCTAGGCTAGGACCCAGAAGGACTCAATTTCAGACCGAGTATAGACCAGAGCTAGGACTCAGACTAACCAACATAATGTAAGTACAACAATACACTCGAAAATGTTTGAGGATTTTTGTCGTAGACTATGGGTAGGCCGGGTTTTAGTGGGTTCCTAACTATTGGAAACTTGAAAGGGGCTACGTTTTATAGGTCACCATGTAGGTCTTGGTCACCTGTTAAAGGGATCAACCAAGTCCTACTATGTGTAGAGTTGCTTTGAGGCAGATGATTATAGAGGGGTGTTCACAATTAAAGTTACGCAATTCCCAACCGCCTCGACTTTCAAGGCTAGATGCCCCTCATGACTTTAATGCCAGATTTTGGAGGTTTTTAAAAATATTTGTTGGTTTTCTGGGCTTCCCCGGTCTGTTGTGTGCAAGTAGTGTGTAAAAGAGCATGCAAGTGCACGTGGGTGCAAGATGTGTGTCGAGCAAGCAAGTCGACAAGCAAACAGATAATGCAAAGAATAAAAAGAAATCTAATACTAAAAATGATGAATATGATAAAGGAATTAAAGAATAACTAATTCAAAGAAGATGAGACAAAGAAAAAAGGATAAGAATACAATCCAAAAAGGGAAATAATGAGACTATCTTTTTCTTTCTTTTCTTTAAAATCAAATCGCTTAAAATAAACTTTTTTCTTTTTAGGAAAAGAGTTTTTTTTATCCTTTTTGAAACAAAGAGATTTTTTTATTTTTATTTTTTTAGTTTCTTTCTTTCTATATATATATATATATATAGTTTGAATCAAAATGGCCTCAAAAGTGAATTTTTTAAAAACAATTCTTAGAGAAGTGGTGAATTACAAGATAAGAAATCAATCTTTGTTTTTTTTTTTGAAAGACAAGGGATTATTCATTTTTTTGAAAACTTGATGGCTTTTAAAAATATGATTTAGTTCTTTAAAGAAGAGATTCCATCTTTTCTTTTCTTTTTTTTAAAAAAAATAAAATGGCCCACTGATGTATATTTTTCTTTTTGTATTGAAGATTTTCTATTTTTGTAATCAAAATATGGCCTCAAAAGAATTATTTGTCCTTTTCTGGCTCTTGCAAGGCAAATTTTCTTTAGAAAATGAGAAGGGCCTTAAAAAAATCCTTTTTCTTTTAAAGCAAGATGGGCTTAAAAAATTTATTTCTCAGGAAAATGACTTTTACTTTCTTTCTTTTATTTAAATAAAAAATGGACTTTGAAAAGTGCTTTTTACTTTAAAAGAAATATTATTTTTAAAAAAAAAAATTGAAAAGACTTTAAAATGCAATTTTTTATTAACAAGAAAAGGTAGAAGTTAGGAAAGGGGCTGGGGTTGTAGTGGTAGCATTCCCACACACAGCTACCACATCTTAGTATCCATTCCTACCACAAAATGTAACTCGCTATTCTATTGAAAAAGAAAAACAGTTAGCGTTGACTTTTCCACTGAATTACTCAAAAATAGAAAAGGTGGAAGTTGTCTTTATATTTATTTATTTATTTGTTTGTTTGAAAAATGGTCTTTCTATTTTGTTTGTTGGTTTTTTTGTGAAAGCTATAAAATCTTATTTTGTTTGTTCGTTTGAAGAATGGTCTTTTCCACTAAATTACCCAAAAATAGCATTGAAAGAAAAAAACGGGTAGCGTTGAAAAAAAGAAAACGGGAATTACCCAAAAATAGAAAAGGTGGAGGTTGTCTTTTTATTTATTTATTTGTTTGTTTGAAGAATGGTCTTCCTATTTTGTTGTTTTTTTTTTTTTTAAAGCTATAAAATCTTAGAAAGGAAAAACTTTTTTTTTTTTGGTTTAAGAGTTGGGATTTTTGTCTTTTTGTAGAATTGGTTGGGCTTTTTTTTAAAAAAAAAATTTAAAGTTATCGTTTTTTTTTTTTTTAACGTTTTTTAG